>LOJH01012981.1:20573-31619 GCA_001685095.1 Ellobius talpinus | reverse complement strand
CTGCTGTATGGGGGCGCTGTTAATTAGGTCTTTCATGGTATATAACCTGTGTGCAGAACTGACAAAGTGTTGAATGCAAGAAGTCACTCAGAAGGGATTGTTACAGTCTGGGTGGACCACATCGAGGATGGGACATTCTGACTTGAAAATATTGGTCTGCATCATAGTTGTAAGCTGAATGTCTTCAGTAATGATATGATGAATATTGTACATTAAAAATGAGTGGATTCGGAGGAGATAGAAAGATCTTTGTGAGGCCAGCACTGATGGACTTGAACAGAACACAAATTTGCTGAACTCTAATTTTTGATGAATTAAATATTGGTGGTATGTCTTCATTCTGAAATGCACCCGCTACCCAGATCTAACCTACTTTCAGTCCAGGGTCCTTTGAAAAAGTATAGTTCCTTTCCTGAAGGCCCCTTAAATGCACACATCTCCTTAAAAGATTAATTAGGCAGTCTCCCTGGGTCAGTTCTATTAACCTGTGATGAGAACATAGAGTTCACTCTCCAGGACACTGCAATTGCATCTCACCACGTGCAGACACACACTGTACTGGGAAACAAGTGGGAAAAGAACCTAGTGCTAGGGCATAGTGCTGTTGGCTCCTGACCTGGTCCTAAGTGTGGCAAGTCAGATTCCCCATCCCTCTTTCTCCAGCGGGTCCTGATGAGGATGCTTATGAAATGAAGCAGAAAGGAGGCTGAAGTGTCTGGATGGACACTGCACAAAGCAACCCAGCCCTTTACACAAACACATGTGCGCAACCCCTAACTGTCTCCCCTCTGTCCACAGCTTGTTTCTAGCAAGACAAATGACTTAAGATGCACTCACCAGTAAAAGTGCTAAGGCTTTAGGAATGGCAGGACAAGAATTAGTCCCCACATTTTTCAAGTACAAAAATGAAAGTTTGAGAATAAGATTCTAACGTGGTTCTTCTCATTTTTCAGCCCAGTGCGCCTGAGCAGAAAGATGTATGGAAATCTTAGACCTTATTTTCAAAACAGCTCGAGGTTTGCTAGTTTGAATGCTATTGGCCTCCATAATCCCATAATCTTTTAGGGAGTGGCACCATTAGGAGGTATGGTTTTGTTGGATTGGGTGTAGTCTTGATGGAGGAAGTGTGTCATTGTGGGAGTGGGCTTTGAGGTTTCATATACTCAGGACACTACCCAGTGTATCAGTTGATTTTCTACTGCCTGCAAGATGCAGGACTCTTAGCTCCAGCACCACTTCTGCCTGTATGCTGCCATCGTCCCCACCATGATAGTGATTGACTAACCTTCTGAAACAGTAAGTGAGCTCCATCTATTAAATGTTTTCTTTATAAGAGTTCTCATGTTCATGGTGTCTCTTCATGGCAATAAAAGCCGTAACTAAGACAGAGGGTGTGGGCTTTCTCACCACTGTCACCAAAATACCCAGGACAGCTTGAAGGGGGAAAAGCTATTCTGACGTACAGGTTCAGTGAGTTCAGTTGATGGGTGTTTAGACTCATGGCATAAGGAAAGATGTCATAGTGGCAGGAGCGTGGAGCAGAAGAGGTTTTTCATTTCATGGAGGACAGGAGGCAGCAAGCCAGGAAGAAGAGCAGGCCCACATCCACCATTCTAAAGCACTACTATAGTGATTTACTTTCTGCAACTTGGCTCCGGTCTACCTCCCAAATTTTTCCAGGACTTCCCAGGATAGTGCTGCTATCTGAGGAGCAAATATTCACACATGCAATGGCAGGACACTTCACAATCTAACCGTAACAAGAGATAATTCTCCTTCTCCATCTATGTGTTCCAACATTTCTTTCTGAGCCACAATATGAGACCCAAGGCTCTTGACAAGCTCCTGTTCCTAGCTTTACTGAATATTAATCAGTTACAGTATTTTAGATAGACTTTTTTACTTATCATATAAAGGAATGTTATAATTACAAAGAACAACTGTAAGTATCTAGGAGTATCTTGTACTGTCACAATACAAACGCCTTTCATCTTCATCAATGCCCCTGATTCCACCAAGGCTGTTGGAACATCTTGGAAGAAGAGGTGGAAAGAATGTAAGAACTAGGTAACAGTGGGGAGTGCTGTTGAATGATGTTTTCTAAACATAACAGGGCTGCTGTACTTGTGAACTCACAAGTGGTCACTTATATAAGGCCCACCTAAGCCCTTAAAATCCCAGCATGGACAGGCAAAGCCTGCTCCCAAACTACTGAAGTCCCACTCCTAGCTGAGGAGTTGTTGTTGGTCTTTGAGAGTAAGCAGTTTCAGGACCAATAGCTTTTGGGATGTGGGGCGCTAGTAGATTGCTCATGCTCCAGTGATTGCCCCAGCCATGCAATACTGGCATGCTATGATTGGAGTATTTTTTAAAGGAAGATAAAGTTGGAGGGGGAGATATATGTGGGGCGATCTTCTGGGTGTGGGAAGGGGAAATGAGGGGTGGATATGATCAGAATACCATTGTATAAGAATAAAATTTGAATATATGATTATTCTCATCTCAACTTTTTTTCCGGTTCTGGTCTCACTTAACATGATAGACAATGATAGGTTTTTGTGTGTGTGTGTGTGTGTGACAAAACAGAAGATCCACAAAAGGAGCCTGAAAGGAAGAAGGGAATGGCATTGAGCTTTAAAGTGTCCCCTCTCCAGTATCTGCACATGTTCAGTTCTAGGACCTGCAGAGGTGACTGTGAGAGAATTGTCTGTGACTGCACTGCAGGCTCTTGAGATGAGGTCACTGGATTGTCCAGATGAGGCCTGACTCCAATAAGAAGTGTTCTTACTAGAGCGAGAAATTAAGAGACACAGAGATAAAGAGAAGGTCGGGTGAAACTAGAGGAATAGCTTGACATAGACCTGAGCACCTGAGGGCAACAGAAGCTGGGAGAAATGAGATTTTTCCCTTGAGTATTTGCAGGGAGTCAGACCAGGTGACATTCACCTTGGAAGAAATGTTTTTCTCTTGTAAGTCATGCAGTGTGTGGAGATTTGTTTGGGCAGCTTCAGAAAACCAAGGCAACACGTCCCAGGACAGCCATGCAGGCCAAGCAGGTGGGCACATAGGATAGAAACTCTCCAGAGATAATGTCGGGTTCAAATAGACAAAGGTCAGACACTTGCAAGAATCCAGGAGTCAGCCTGAGGCATCTAGCCTGCCTCACTCCAGGGGGATCTGCAAAGAATGGGTTTCAGAACCCGAAAGACACTTGGACTAATTGTTATTTCAAGAATGGAGAAATGCCAGCTTCCTACTGATGTGACTCCATACCCATGTTTATCTCTACACCTTTTACAATAGTCAAGTAATGAATCATCCTTGGTGCTCATAAACAGACAAATGAGCAAAGACATTGCATTGCATGCACACAATGGAGTGTTATTCAGCCACAAAGTGGAATGCAGTTATGTTAAATTGCAAGAAAGTTGATGGAACTGAAGATCACCATACTAAGTGAAGTAAAGCTCACAAAGACAAGTGTCGTATGTTTTCCCTCATGTGTGAAATCTAGGGGGAAAGAAAAGAACATGGAAGTGGAAGGGGGACTCCTAGGGCTGTGGATACGAAAGAGAGAGGGGGAGGAGGGGAGGAGGGGGAGGAGAAGGAAGACTAGAAATAACGATCAAAAGAGTGGATCTGACCAAAGTACAGCATATGCATGTATGGAAATGTCATAACCATTTAATTAAATAAGCATGTCAGCATGTCAGATCTTAGAAACGTCAATAGACCACCCCTGAGAAATAAGATAAACTGTTCACAAAGAGCCTGATCCTAGTGGGCACTTGGTAATTAATTATCTGGCTTTAGCTTTGTCCTTTGGTCCCTTGATGTCTATTTTTAATCTGGGTGTCGGAGGGGAAATCCAACCCAGAAAGGTTCTACTCTCACCAGAGCACACCTCAGGTCTGGATATAACATCATTCTTCTTTCTTACTGACAAGCTGGGGCTCAGAGATGGCCAGTGAATCCCAGAATCTGTTCCTTCCCAGCCATCCTGTAAGAACCAAGTCTGTGCATAGTCCCTGGCTCAACCATGAGTTCTGGATGCCTGCTTTCCTTTTGGGCAACTACTGTTCCCTTTGCTGACCTAAGACAGAACAGACTTCCATCTTCTGTGGAAACATGGCTCCACAGAAGGGAGAAAATCCAGAGTCAACTTGAAATCTAAATGAAGAATAAGATAAATGTCAAATGGGAAAAGAACAGTTATTAGAGGCAGTTAGATTCTTAGTAGGCAAGAAACTGTGCTTTGCAGTGTGTTGAATGAGTCTTCTATGCAAACTGCTCAGCTAATTGAACCACCATCATTTCAGCTGAAAAAACACAAAACACTCGGGCTTGCCAAAGTGCATTCGCTTATGTCCACAATGTCACCAAGGAGGGGGCTAGAGCCCAAATGCCAGGTGCAGAATGGAAAGATGTGTGTTTGGGGGCGAAGGGGGCTGAGATTAGAAAGGCTCGCTTTATACTTCAACAGACAGTTCATTTGATTCAGGAGGGCCAAGAGACTCGCCCAAGGTTGCCGAATGAGAGGGAAGCAGAAGCAGTTAGAGTCCCACCACATGCCCCCAGTTCCACACTGAGTCAGGCAGAGGCTGATCTTCTGAATAAAAAACTTGGATTTCCTTCTGCCCACCTAGGACTTTAGTTAGCTAAAGGCCTAGACCTCACTCTGTCCTCTGTCAGTTCCCTCACATCTTTGATTATATCCTGGGCTCTTTGTGCGTTATCCAGACTCCTGTGACTACGAGAACTCACCTAAGCACAGAGATACAGAAATAAATAAAATATCAAAGTACAAGGCTTCAGAAAGGACTCTCAAAAGGAGCATCCAAACTCCCCATGAATCAGATTTATTTGAACATAGAATCATCCATCCTAAAAAAATAGAGCAGCTTATTCTCTTGGCAGATTTACAAAGCTGGGTTGTTTCCCTCCCAAACTGTGTACCAAGTGTGTGATGAGGACCAAGAAATGGGCCAGGGGATTGCAATATTCTCTCCTCCAGATTTAAAAGACTCCTTCTGGGTTGGGGAAATGTCCAAGGAACTTGCAGCATGGCTGGGAATGAGCAGAAGCCTGCCGAGGAGATGAGAGGTGGCACTTGTCACACTTGACCCACTCTCCTACAAAGGAAGAAATCAGATGCCAACCTGAAACTCATTAAAGAAATAACCTTTTCTCCATAATTAAAATCATGCTCAGATCAAAGCTGAGCTTTTTAGTGGATGAAAGGCACCAGGTTCAGACAAGGATTCTCTGGTATTTGGAGGTCAAGTGATCTCTTCTATAAGAGGGTAGACCTTCAGATATGAGCCATTGGGTGTTGTAGCCAAGAAAATGCATCAGTAATAGCCAGCACTGCACTTGGTACTTGGCCAACAGACACTTTTAATAAAAGCTACCAAACCAAGATTAGGCTATCCTTAAGTGATACCTTAGTATTTTATAAATTCATCTCCATGCTCAGAAAGCTGTCTCCCAAGGAAAACATTGACTTTGTCACTATAATAGAGAAATAAAGCATGTGACAACACCAGCTCACACATCTGTAGACAGAGACCCTCAAGAGAATGTGAAGAATGCATTCATCTCTGCAAAATCCGTTGGTGTTCATTTTAGAGTTAGAATAGATCATTAATGTGTTTAACAAGGGGCTGGGGAGGTAGCTTGTGGGTAAGGGGGCTTGTGGCCCAGACATAGGAATTTTGGTTCAGATCCCCAGCACTCATGGAAAAGGCTAGTGTGACCATGAGTGACTGTAATTTCTGTATTGGAGAGAGAAGAGATACTTTAGGGGTTCTAAGGAGACAGGAGAATCCTTTAGGGTTCTCCAACCAATTAGTCTAGCCAATAAACAGCAAGCTTCAGGTTCATTGAGGACCTGACTCAAGGAAATAAAGCAGACAATGATAGAATAGAACACCTGACATCCTCCTCTGGCCTCCCTGCATACATACATGTGTACACACACACACACACACACACACACACACACATGATGAGACATAACTAAGCCTCATATAATGGCTACAAGGACTTTATTTCGATATGTTTAGCATCCTAGCACAATACAGCCACAATTTCATTTACAAACAGAGGAACCGGGTCTCTGAGAACTTAAGTCATTCATACATGGGCAGGAAAATAGAAGGCTGAGTCCTGCACTGGAACCTGGGCCCGCTGACTCCTCAAACACTTCCTGTTGCTTCTCTAGCTTTCACACCAGCTCCCCAAATCCAGATCCTGCATCCATCTGCCCAGCTTCCTTTAAAAAAAAAACCCCAAATAATCTCTAAACATGGACTTTCCTCACTTTGATGCTTATTTTTATTACTATTTTTAATATTATTAACTATTATGTTTGCCTAAACCACCCCCAGAACTGGCTTAGGGATCCAACACTTTTTCTGGGAGATAGCTATGCTAATTCCATTTCACACCCAGCTCGTTAGCAGCAAGGGGTTAAAGATTTCTCTCAGTATGGCAAAGACAAAAAAAAAAAAAGCAGAGAGTTAGCATTGAAATCAAGGTTAGGATCTGATTCCAGTGTCGAATTCCGGGCACCTCTCTCTGTGTCTATCTCTTTCTCTGTTTCTATCTCTCTCTCTTTCTGAAACTACCAGCCAGTTTACATTTAACTCATGGTTTTTCTCACAGTTGCTACCTATCCTGGATGGGAAGGACAGTTCTAAGAAGGCCCAGTTTCCTTGTGTGGTCTCTCTGCTCTGGCCAGGCCCTCTGTGAGCTCTGTCTCCTACTGTACCTCACTGGAGGCTTCTAAAAGGCTCTTCTCTCTAGACCCTCCTAAGATCAGAGGTCTACTCAGCTGTGAGTTTATGATTTCTCTCTCTTTGTCTCTCTCTCCCTCCCCCTCTCTCCTTTTTCTTCATTTTGTTTTTATTGTTGGGTGATGTCTTCCTGATGGCATGGGGTGGGCTGGTGTTTCTGGGTGCAGTGTGAATGGGGACCCAGTCACTATCCATATGATTTAACATATGTGGGCTGTTTTCTGGTTTGACTTTCATCTTCCCACTGACAGACTGGGCTGTCCCTGAGTCTGTGTTTAAGGATCCTGAGATGGCTTAAAAATGTGTTCCTATGTCGAGAACAGATGGTGGTTCAAAAGGAGGAGTGAAGGACCCTAAAGTCCTTCCAAAGAATGGGGACCTGAGCAGCCTCAGCCTGGGAAGTGGCCTGAGGACACATGGCAGTCATAGTGCTGAGCAGGTGCATCTGTGTCCCTGAATATGAACATTCTTTGAGAGACACCTCTTTCCCTGTTAGCTCAAGAGAGCTATATCCCTCACTGTGCCCTTCCTATGCATGAGCCATGTTACCCTGTGGTCTCTCAGCTGTGGTCCTATGACCCTTAAGGTCAAAGAAGAGCAAAGTAAATTCTGAAGAATTCACCATGATTTCAGCAAATTCCCAGGAGGCTCCAACCTCAAGGTTGCTTTGGCTCTAAAGTTTCACATCTCTCTGGGCAGTGTGGTCTCTTCAGCCTTATTTATTTTACACCAGAAGCTTAATCTTTCTCTTGAGTCAGGACCTGAATTCTTCCCACCAGCCTAACAGCAACTAATACCAGGAGCAATCTTTTCAGTTAGAGTCAGACTTTCTGGGCCTCTGTCTGTTTATCTCTTCCAGAGGACAGAGCTCCCAAACAGAATGTTCCTGCTTGTGTGCACAGACTCTTACTAAACACCCTTGCTGGTCCCTGTTCTGTCAGAGGTTCATAGTAATGATCCAGTCATGTCGGCCTCATGAGCTTAGTGGGGGAAGGGAGAACAGATGAAGAGTCTCAGGAGAATTCTCTGAGCCTGATCTTGCTGGTGTTATCCTCAAGGGCGGAAATTGCTAAATGACATGAGATAAAGAGTGTGCTTCACTGTAAGGTTTGGAGGAGCAGGGAGGCAATGTCACAGTGATCCCTGTATAAGACCAGACATGAAGGTTTTAGAGTTTCTCTTTGATGAAACTGAACTCGACTTCTTGGAAATCTAGAGGTGGTCAAGTGGGACTTCTCAGGGCAGCAGTGAACATACAAGAGCTGATGGGGCACTTTTCTCTGGTCCTTTGATGGCAGTGGCAGATGTCTTAGCAGACTCTAGGATATGGTCACCAGTGAGTGCATGAGTTCACTTTCTGCCTCGCCCCACGTGAATGAGTTGCCCATATTATATTTTAAAACTATTTTTGGGTTGATAAAATTGTGTGTATGGTTCATTTGAGACTATGAGGTATGTATACATTGCAGGATGGTTAAATCTAGCTAATGAACAAATGGATCAGCTTATGAGGTGATCATGCCAAGAGACTGTGTAATAGCAATCTCTACAATTTCAGAAATAATATACATCATCCGGAAGGCCGGTTGCTACTCTGTGTGACTGCTCCCTTACACACAGCCCTCCAATCTGATTGTAATTACTTATCTTTTGACCAATGCACTGCCTTGCCTCACCCCAGGAGCCACCCCAGGCATTCTACTCTCTAATTCTATGAACTCTCCATTTTTGCATTCCGCACATGTGAGATCCTGTGGTGTGTGTCTTTCTGTGCCAGATGCTTATGGATGCTGTAGCAATCAACAGGGTTTTCATGCTATCTAAAGCTGAAGGACAGTGCACTCTACACAGACCTTGCTTTCTTTGTTCATCCCTTGATGAGCACGTAGGCTGATTCTGTATATTGGCTCTTGTGAACATCACTACAATAAACAGGAGTTCAGAGAGTCCTTTGACATACTGATCTTACAGTGCCCCTTGAGGAACCTTTTCTATATGCATCTACCTTTGAAACTGGGACTCCTGTAGAGAGACACACTGTGCAGTCACCAGACACTGCAGCAGTCTAACCGCATGAGGTTCTTTCTCCGGGACTGTGGTAGCATTCTTCTCTTAGCTGTAGAGACAGATGGAGATTTGAAAAAGCCAGAGACACTCAGCGTCCCTGCACTTCATGGAGACATGTGCAAATGCAAGGCTGCTGCCTCTCTGTCTTTGCCTTTTCATTCACCACCTTGGTATATGATTCAAGGTGGGACTAATTCTTAGCACCAGCAACAAATAAGGCAGACTTAAACAAACAAACAAATGCAAAACAAAAGCTCGGGAGGGTGAGGTATAAAGAAGGCTTACTAAGCTTGCTCCTGATGTATAACAAGTATGAGTTCACACACAAAGGCTTCAGAATCTGCTCCATACTGCTTCCAGACATGAAGAAGAAATCAGATCAAGTCCCATCCTTTCTCCCTCTCACCTCCTATTCTACATGGGGATGTGCCATTTTCTTCATACCCAAACTAATTTAAACTAACACGTGAATGTCAAACTTATTCTCATTAATTTTAATTTTATAGCATTTCCCCCCCATCCTATGTAGAATCTCCCTTTGAATGCTGTAATCTGTTCAGTGTGGCTGCATTCGCGCTGATGATTTAATGTTGGCTAATTTTTTGACTCCTTCCCTCCAAAACTCCTCCCCACACCCCGAAGAAGCATAGCATTTCAAACAGGGTAATCAAGGTGTTAGTTATCTCTTTCCATTGGTTCTATGACTTTTATTTTGCCTTTTTAATTTCCTTCTCTTAGAATGTGGGGACTGAAGATTGAAAGTGAGAATCAGCAATGAAGGAGAGCTTAAATTCACAATGGAACAAATATACCTCCATGTACTGGATTCCAGAGAACAATGCAAACGTCCTGAATTTTAAAATGATGTATGAGCTGTGATCAAGACAGAAAAAAATTAGATTTATTTGGAAATCTCAGGTATGTTTTCTCAATCCTGTTTAACCTTGGGAAAGTCATTTAAGTAGTCTGGAACAGGTTTTCTGGGTTACTTTTTTTTTAACATAGATGACCTCACATAATATTCAAAAGGACAATGGTGTATAATTTTGTAGTTATGAGAAATGAAAGCATTCATTAGTTCAATCATAACCACATGACATACATTTGGGGAAGCTGGGCTTTGAACCATGAATATCCAGCACTGGGGATCAATAAACATACAAAGCCAGTCTGGAAGATTAGAAGGAAGTGGGATGGCCTCAAAAGTTGGGTGATCAATAGATCTGAAGCATGGGCATCAGACAGAAAGCAAGAGGAAAGAAATGCTAATAGGTCAGCATGATTGTGGAACCCCAAAACAAAACCAGACCCAGGTCCAGGATCTCTGTACTCATGGTACCTTGCTGCCTGGATCAATGTCCTCACTTGCTTTTGCTTAGATATCAGTCTGCCCATCTGTATATGTGTGTTTGTCTGTCCCCCAGAGCTGCGATGTTAAGAAGCAGGAGGTCTTTAGGCTAACTGGTAGTACCACATTCACAGGAGGTTGAGTTACCCCAGTAACACTCTGCCTTCCTGTTTCGATATGTGCTATTTCCCTCAGAAACATACTCCCATCTTAATGTAACAGAGGCAAGATGGTCCTGAGACTAATACCATGCCTTGAATCTCCAGAACTCTTAGCTAAACCAACCCATTTTTTGTAAAGTTAGCTTGCCTTAGTTATTTAATTCTGGTAATGAAAAATAGACTAACAAACTGATTATGTTAGGTTCACAGAAGTCATAAAGGGCCATGATGTCAGATAACTTTAAATAATAGAATTTAAAGTGTTTTATTACCTTTTATCTATTTATTTGTGGTTGATGTGGGGGGCTTGCATGACTCAGTGTGCATATGGAAGTAACAGGACACTTTGCAGGAATCACTTCTCTCCTATGGGTCCTGGGGATCAAACTTGGCATGGACACAGTGCTTTCAGTGAACCATCTCACCAGCTCCTAATGCACACTTTCTTTTCTGAAGGTTAGAAGTCAAAGAGAATAGTCAGTAGGATTATACTGTGCCAGATGTCCCTTGGGAAGACTTTATTCTGTGCCTTTCTTTTAACTTCTTAGATTGCTAAATGTTTTGTGTGTTTCTGGGCTTTTAGGTACAACATGCTAACCGCTGTCTCTATCCTCAGTGTTCTCTCTCTCTCTCTCTCTCTGTTTATACTGTCTACTGTCTTCTAGCATGTTCA
>LOJH01012981.1:6449-20102 GCA_001685095.1 Ellobius talpinus | reverse complement strand
GCCATGTAGCAATACACAGATTAATAGAAATGGGTTAATTTAAGATATAAGAGTAGCCAGAAATACGCTTAAGCTATTGGCTAAACAGTATTGCAAACAATATAGTTCATGTGTGATTATTTTGAGTCAGAGCACCTGGGAACAAATGACTCTTATTTCGACCACTGTGCTCTGGGAAAGTCAAATCCTATGATGTGCCCTCTGGACCACCTTCAAGCCATCACTGGAGCATCCAGAGTCTTCAGATTGGGACACCCAGTCGAGAGGAGGGACAGACAGGTCAAAGAGCTCAGACTTATAGATTCCTCCTGTGACTTTTCACTAATATCATTTGTAATGAGCTTTTCATTAATACCACTGTTTGACACTTTGTAATTGTTCAAAATTATACAAGTAAAATATCCATTAAGGTAAGTGTGTATAAGTACTGGTGTATTGGCTTTAAAAGGCAGCACTTTAGGGAAGTTAGAGCTGCATTTTCCTTCTGCCTTTATTTCCTTTCCTTTCCCTCCTGTTCTCGTTCTTTTTTCCCCCTCTGTCCTGTGTATGTGAGCTTTATGTGAACATGTGTTTGTAACTGACAGAAGTGATAAAGGACTTTAGCACTTTTACTGCATGTCAATGCTTGATTAAAGAGCAAGATCACTTGCTCTGATTCCCTATATCCCTTAGAGCAATCTCATGAGATCAGCAGCAGGAAAACAGATTTGACCTAATTATAGACTTGCTCAACTCTGTGCATCTAGGACTTCCTATTGCAACCATTTTACCTTTTGAAGGTGTTCAGATATTCTAGAAGAGGGAAGACTCTGAAGCCAGAACCCTGAGTTCCACTCCTAAATCAAGCACTTTCTTCACGGCCTGCCTTTCTGTTTGTTTCTCTTTTTCCCTCTGTGTCTGATCCTTTGTCTCATTCATTTATTTGGGTTTTCATAAGAACTAGTGGGGCACTTTCTTGTTTTGCACTAACCATTGTTCTGGACTCTTCAGTGAGTGGAAGATGTTTCTAGTCTCAGGGAACTGACATTCACATGTTGGTGATTTACACATTTTCTGAAATATCGGAAAGGCACCTTTTCATGCACGCACATACCACACATTGTTTTGATACACTAATCCACAGATGTCGCATATAGATGACTCTCTCATGTATTTAATAGACAGCATCTCTCTGCAACGTCCCCTTCACCTTCATTTCCACCAGCCTTTTCCAATTCCTGTGGCCTGCAAAGCTTACCTGCCTCAATGCTGACATAATAAATCTTCCCCACTAATGAACATCTGCCCTAGGGCCTCTTGCCTGCATTTCCTCTAAAATGGGCAAATACCCACAAAGGTACTGAGAACTATGCTTCTCTCTGTCCTGTCTAGTTCCCGCTTTGCCACCAGGAGGCAGATAATAGATAAGTGAGGTGAGTGATGGAATGAATGTCTAAGGAATACAGATAGCTCTTCCTTCACGTTGCAAGACACTTAATCCATCTGATGTATAAAGCATCAAGTCCAGCATGGAAGGATGATCCTAGGGAAGGTATTTCTCATGATTTGGTTAACAGAAGAAAATCTTTACTGAGGGAGCAGCAAACTCCTTAGGTGTTCAAGCAACAACAGAAATATTCCTATGTAGAAAACCTGAATAGAAGTAACAGAAAGCAAGTGAAAATGGAAAGCTGTAATTAACCTGTGAAATAGCTTGATGGAGTGTTGTTCAAAATCTTTCTCATCACAAAGCTCATCACACCATTATCCCATCTCCCAAGTCATGTGATCTTCAGAAAGTTTTCTCAGGTCTTTGTCAGCTGTATTCAGAAACCTGAGGTGTGACGAAGGTTTCCAACCTCAGGGACTTTTTGTAGTCTGCAATTCTTACCACCATTGTCTGCAGGATAACTGTGTCCAGCTGCCTTGCAGCTGGCTTAGGTGAACAAAAAGAAGTCTTGTCTTTTGTCTGTGCTTATTTTAGTGGTCCTTAGGGATGCTCTCAATTTTTTTTTGACTTCTTAGAACAGGTAAAATGCCTCTTTGGTATCTACCTGGAGACTAGATGATGAGGTGTGTGACTTCCATGTGGGAGCCATAGGGTAAGTTTACACATTGCCTATAAAAGATTTATTTTTGATATGATATGCCCAGGGAAACCATTGCCATGAGATGGGACTGGGTGAGAAAGAAGTCTTTGTTGTAAGTTAAGATGAAAGGATATATGTATATGTATATGTATGTATATATATATGTGTATATATATATATATCTCCCCATATCTCCCCCCAGTTTAGTTTATCCTATTAGCTAACCTATCACATTCCCTAACACTGTAAAGTTGGCTGCCTCTCTGCCCTCTACTTTGCACGATGATACATGGGGAAAGCACAGGGCAGATTTCTATAGCTACAGGCATCCTTCTTCCTTACTTGGGAATGCTCTTTGGCATGGCATGTCTAAATGCTGCCTTTCCCCTCATCAGGGCTTTTGGGGAACTTCCCAGAATAGTGTCTTGGGTTGTCTACTGCTGCGGTCTTTGCTAAGCAGGCCAGTGCATAACCTTGTGGATGCTTTCTGATCCACCACAGTCCTTACTCTGGTGAGATGCCCTGGTCCTTCCAGCTGGTGTCAACCTTCCCAGAAGACCTCCTCTTGAAGAGCTTGTTTGGGGCACGACTAATCCAGCTGCCCCCACTGCACTGCTGAGGGAGTACTGCCAACAGAGGTGCTGTTGCCAGCTAGCCTCTGCCCTCCAGGCAGGCACCCTCATCAATCCTGTGCCCTCCTGCCCCTTAAGTGTCAGGCCAGTTAACCAGCTATCACTCACTGCATGCTCTGGGGCCCTGCGTCAGAGGGGAGAGTGAGAACCCTGAGAGCTGTGCTCACCTCCATGGGGAGAGGAGGAGAAATGCCTCCACTCAAGCTTCTAGATGGGTAGGGTTTCTTTTTTGAAAAAAATAAAAATCACTTCAATCAATTTGTCTAATTGGTTTCTGGGGTTCCTTTGTAGACAGGTTGGTGGGAGCTTTGCACAGAGTCAGAGGCTTGTTTTACTTTTTTTGGTAGATGTGACAAAGGTATGCTTAGCCTAGCTTCTGTCTATGGGGCATAAGAGCACAGTAGTCCCATTGTGCCAATTTTGAGACCTCAGTAGGAACTGAGGAGACAAACTTTCCACTTACTGATCCACAGAGCATAGAAGACTGACATATGTTCTGGCAGAAGTAAGAAGCCTGGGATGACCAAGGTAAATAGTGTTTGGGCTGAGAGAAGAGAGAGTGTGGTAGGGGAAGATGTCTGGACCAGATGGCAAAAATCTATGTAGAGCCTGTTTCAATGACACCTGATGTCACATTTACTCTTTCTTGCCCTTAGCTTACAGGGCCTCCTTCTGATATGGAAATAGGGTACTTATGGCTATAAATAAGGAAGAATGGGGTTATATTAGATTAGGCTGAGCCCTAAGTCCAGTGACTCAACATTTCTGTAAGATAAGAGGACATCGTGAAATGCAGTGGGCAGCCCTGTGCACAGATGGTAGCAGATAGTGGAGGGTTGTCAGTAAGTGATCTTAACGGTTGGCCAGCGCAGCTCAAAGCTGGAAGAATCAGGAAGGCTCCTCCCCCACGCCCTCTGAAAGGGCTGCAGGCCTGAGTACACCTTGATTTTCTTTTTTCTTTGGTAAGAAAACAGCTTCATATTGTTTTGTGCCCGTGACACTGTGTTTTGCCTTGGTAGCCTAAGGAAACGGTCAGAGTTTATCTACCACTCTCTATTTTCCACTCAAGAACACATATCCATCTCTCAGATGGCAGTAACTTGAGTCTGATTTCTTATTTGGTTTACTCCAACACACTGTGTTGACATGTTGAGATATATTAACTATTTGCTGCAATAAGAACATTGCTCTGTATTTGATAATTAGCTTCATTTTGAAATCGCTTCACAACAAATTGGAAATTTATAATAAACACACAAGTGTGAATGGAAAAAATGATTCATTACATGCTATTTACCTCCCACGACTGTTCCTGCCTCCTGATAGAGCCCCTTTCTCATTAACTGCAAGTTTCTCTCAATTATTTGGGTCAATTCATATTCTTTAGAAACCATTTGCATCTTTATTCAGCCCATTTAGGCTTCATCTATGGAGGTGAACTGATTACAGGCAAGCAAGCAAACCAACAGTAATATAAAAACAATTTTGAAACTCAAGTAAATAGAAAATTATTAAAAATAACTTGGATAATGGATTTAGGAGAGTAAAATTCTATTTTAATTTTCTGTCAGAGGGGTAATTGTTCAGTTATTAGAAGACAAAAAGAGTGATAGCACACATCTTTACTAACAAGCGTTCAATGCGGTAATTTTTGTGTGAGTTTGTAGGGAGCTGGTTATGCATGGATTTTGTTTTGTTGTGTTTTTACCTTGACCACTTATTTAAAGAGGAGCTGCGGTGATGGCTCAGTAGGTAAAGTTCTAGCTCTGTAAGCTTGAGGACCTGAGCTCCTTCACTAGAAGCCATGGGGAAATGGTGGGTGTGTATTTATAATCCCAGTGGGTTAGAGGGTGGCTTAGTAGGGCTTGGTGGCCAGTCACCTTAGCCAAAGTCTGAAAATTCTGTTGGAGAACCTGGCAAAAAAGGCTGACAGCTTCCTGAAGAAGAATGTCTGAGGTTGACATCTGGTGTGTGTGTATATGTGTATACATATACATACACACACTTGTGCATGCATACTGCATGTATGTATAGACTCACCCACAGGCATATGTGTACCCCTACATGAACATGTACACACACACACAAATAAAAGAAACAAAAAGGGTTGTTAGTTATTTGGGCTGAAGAAAACTATTGAAGATAAATGAGAAAAGCATTCTTATCCAGTAAGATGATTTAAGTTAAAAATGAAGAAGGGAACATTCAATTAATTATCAAAGCAATTGAAATGGGGGAATTTCAAACAATGAAATAAATATGCCTGTTTTGTCTACCACAGACATTGGCATCACAGGTACTATGACAGGGTTGCACACAAAACAGTTAAAGAGGAAGGAAACACAACTGGTTAAGTTGGCAACTTGAAGGTCTCAAGTTAAATGCTAGGCACACACCTCCTCTCTGGTAAGAATGCACAGGTCACTTCTGAGTGGTCTTGGAATCTACACTGTTGGCACTGATTAACAAGGGCTGACTTGTGCATAAAAATGGAAAGGTGATATACAGACACTTCTTCCTTGTCTCTTCCCTAATAATTCACTCCCAGATGGCAAGTTACATTCCAGAGAATGGAGTTTTTCAAGTTGTGTTAATTTTTTTCCATCTTGCTTCCTGCTGATCAGTACTGCTTCTGAAGCTGCTTTCTGCAATGAATACAATTTAGCTAATGAGGAAGCAGGCAGCACTTCTGTTTGAATTATGGATGGTGCACAGAGAAGAGGCTTGGCCATATGTCACTTTGCTGAGAACAAGTGAAAGGAAGACACATATTATTATTTTATTCTAGCTGGGCTGGCTTTCTAGCTTTGGTGACTCTTCAGGTGTGTAAATAATTTTTGTGAGTTAGAATCTTCCTGTCAATGCAATGATCCCAGCCTGTGGCCATCAGGCAATGGGGGTGCTGCTCTCCTTAGAATTAGGACAGTCACCTACGAGCTCCTTCTGAACCTGATCTTAACCTTGACTTGAAATGACTTGAATGAATATTGACTTGGTTTCTAAAATTTCAAGACTCCATCCCTAGAATAACTCTGGGCAACTCATGAGAACTCTAGTCCTATCTCCCATTCTTCTGACAGCACAACTTTAATAAGTGATTTACAAAAGAAAAATTGGGTAGGTTTTCCACGGACTACACCACCTCTCAGGTTTTCTTTTCCATCTTTTTATTTTTGAAATTATTATTTAATTGTATTACTTCTTTCTCTCTTTCCTTTTTCCTCCAACCCCTCTCATGCCCTCCCTGTTCTTGGTCCCTCTAAAATTCATGTCCTTTATTTATTTAATTGTTGCTACAATTATACAGGCACATAATGTATGTATAAATATATAAATATATCTTGCTTAGTTTGTTTAGTGTTACTTATGTGTATGTTATTTCAAGACTGATTAATTAGTATTGGATAACAAATGAGGGGGTGGTTCTCAGGGTACAATAGTGGCGGTCATGTTTCAGTGGCAACTAAAAGTGGTATAATTGGACTGAGCTGCGCTCAACAGGTGAGAAATCACACCTGGTACTGGAAACTTTCCCAACTTCCTGGGGCTCAAGTAGAGAACCTTCCACCCCTACTTTACTAGACCAAACAATTCCTAACTGCATTATAAATACCTTTCGTGAGTTTGGCAGTGTTTCATTTACTGATCCCACTGAGCTCCGTTTCTCACCCCTAGGCTCCCTTTACAATACCTGGTCACCTGTGTTCAAAGCTAACTTAAATTCAGTTGACAATGGGCCCTTTCTCTGTTGCAACAGCTTTTGTGTCTGCTTGACACAGACTAGAGTCATTTGGGAAGAGAGAACCTCAACAGAGAAATGCTCCCACCAAACTGGCCTGTGGGCAAGTCTGTGGGACATCTCCTTGATTAACGGTTGATGTGGTAGGACCCATCTCATAGAGATGGTGTTACCTCTGGACAGGAGGACTGATATGGTATAAGAAAGCAGGCCGAGTTAGCCCCAGCAACAAGCTAGTAAAGCAGCGTCCTCTACGACCTCTGCTTCATTTCCTGCCTCCAGGTTCCTGCCTTGACTTCCTGCCCTGACTTCCCTAAGTGACAGAGTGCGACGTGAAAATTGTAAGCAGAAATAAACAGTTTCCTCTCCAAACTGGGTTCTGTCAGTGTTTTATCTCAGCAATAGAAATCTAATTAACTGACTATCACTAATTAAAGTCTGTCTTCACTACTTTCGTCTCTGGCTTTGCTTATTTTTGATAGAAGCCATGTAGAAAACTTCTTTCTATATATCTCGTCTATATTTGTGTATCATCTGTCTTCAACTGGTTTCATTTCTATAGATAACTCCTATTAATAAAAAGATATTAGTTGCCATGGTTCTCTGAGAAAAATAATGGTTACTGCAGAGCAAGATTTATTAGCAAACATCTGTTTCCTTATTTCCATAAACTCCTTGCTCTGGTTTCATTTCCGTGACTGTGTTCAAACATCCTGACCAAAAGCAACTAAGGCAGCCAACGGTTCATTTGGTTGACAATTCTGGGTTATAGTCCATTGCCGAAGGTAAGTCGAGGCAGAAACTCAAGCAGCTAGTCACATCACACCTACAAGCAAGAAGAGAAGGAAATAAATTCACGCAGGCCTCCTTGCTTACTTGCTGGCTTTCTTTTTGCTTACTGTTCAGGAGCTCCTGCCCAGGGAATGATGGTGCCTACAACGACCTGAATCTTCCTGCATCAGTCAACAACCAAAGTAAATCCCTATAAAGAAACTCATCTTAGGTAATTCCAGGCTGTGTAAACAAGACAGTTAAAACTAACCAGCACTCACCATACACTTATTAAAGAGAGGTTGTCTACATGAAACTTTCTGTCAAATGTCTGAGATTCTGCTTTGTCCTGCCTACCACAAAACAGAGTGAAATCCCAGGGCTACCTGCAGTTCTTCAAACAAAATCCATTGGGAGAGGCCAACAGTAGAATAAAACATTAACTTCATCATTTGGAAGACAATTATTTGGTGGACATTTTCCTCTCCTCAGAGGAGAAATTGGCACAGGGAGATGGTTAATATCCCACTGGACTAGGAAGCAGAGCTATTCCCTTTCATCTTGGGCTTTCTTAAGTGACATTAGCCTGGAAATTAAACAAGACAAAACAAAAAGCACAAAAATCTTTCCAATTAGTTTTCTCTATTGATAATGTTATGGGGAGCAAGGATTCTCAGACATTCCTGCTATAAATCCGAAACTACACAATCCATAGAGAAAATGGCAATATTCACCAAATCATGTGCGCATATTCAGCTGTTGATCTTATGATCGCTCTTCTAGGTAAATATCCCAAATGTGTATTAGTAGGACCGAGGTATCATTGCTTTGTTTTTAAACGTCTCCCAGATGCTGTATACTGAAAGTAATTGGGAGGTTTCAAAATTTTAGGGCCTAGTGCAAGAAAATTAGTACACTAAGAATATGCAGTTGAAGAAAAATATTATGATCCTGAGCCTCCGCACCCGTTCTTGATGTCGTGGGGTGAACAGCCAGCCTTTCTCTGCCAGATGTCATCATCTACACCATGATACTCTGTTTTACCACTGACCCAAAAGCAATGGAGTCAGATGGCCCATTGACTTCATCCTTCGAAATTATCCACTGAAAACAGCCTTTCTTCCTTATAAGTTGATTTTTATCAGTATTTGGCACCAAGACAGAGATAGAACTTACACTTAAAGTGTTACAGGATTTTGCCTTATGGTATGGCTTGAAATATCCTGATAGGGGAGTCACCATGGAATAATGACCAAAGAGTTCAAGTCCGAGGCCGTTAATAGAGACCAGAGGTGTTGCAAAGAAACTGGCAGACCAACTCACAGATACGAATGACTGTGAAGCTCTGACTCCCACAAATAATGGGTTATGTCTCCCAATCCTGCCTGGAAGCTACCATGGATTACTGAATGAATATCACAGACACAGAGAATGGGTACCTGTTTTATCCTAAACCTCACTACAGCAGCAAGGCCTTTTCTTTGTCCCATGACACCCAGTTTTCTGTGTCTATTAGAAAAAAGGACCAAAAAGCCAAAGCAATAACTGTTGCTGGGGTGTGTATACTGAAGTGTGTCTGTGTGGTTTAAGGTGTAGATGGCACTATTTAGGGAGTGTGCTTCTTAAATGTCTTTGTATTGGGTTCTCTGGTTTCTTCTGTCCTGTTTCTTTGCACACAGTGAAAAGGCCCCCAGTTTTCACATCCAATTCCCAATTCATTGTCTGTTGCTCACTTCAGCTGTTCGTTATCATTTTGCAGTGCATCAGTGCTACTGAGAAACAGCCATCTGTCAGGGCCTGAATCACGCTTTCCCAACTTGTCTTTTGAAATTCTGAATCTCCATGTGACCACAATTGGAGATAGAGCCATTGCAGAGATAATGCCGGGCTACCTGAGGTCAGTAGGGGTTGTTCCCGACAATAGTCCTGGTGTCCTTCTGCAAAGAGGATGAGACTAGAGTGCCTGCCCTGCTTTCATGTGCCCAAAGAGTAGAGACCATGGGAGGACACGGGGAGAGGCAACCAGTTGCCAGCTCAGGGGAGGGGGCATAGAATGAACTCTCTTGTCTGGCACTTTGCTCTTAGACTTCTCCAGAACTGAGAACAAATAACAGTCTGGTTTTGAATTTACCCAGTTTGTACTTTTCAGTGATTTTCAGATGCATTAATTCGAGGTGATTACTGTCTTATTGCTGCTTGCCCTTTGGCTAAGATCAAGTATAAAAGTCCCTGTAAGGCAAGTGTCTGAATGCCTGGTCTCCAGCTGTTGGAGACAGTTGTAGACCTTTAGGAAGTGAAGCCCCATAGGAGGAGATGACTCCCTGGGAAGAGGTTTTGTAATCCCTCCTTCTTCCATGTCTCTCTGCTTCCTGACGACAGACACAATGAGACCAGTCGCCTCCTGTGTCTGTTGCTTTGCCTGTCCTGCCAAGATGCACTGTAGCCCCTCAACTCTAAGCCAAAACGAACCTTTCTTCCTTTTAGTCATTTCTCCTCAGGTAAGTTGTCATAGCAAAGGGAGGAGAAACAAAAGCAGAGATCAGTAATCCTCTGGTGATTGTTTCTATTACTTCCTCTAATATCTCTAATGCTGGATTAACTGTAAATTCACTATTTTCTACTAAAATATTCCTGCAGTTTACTTTCAAATGATTTAGTAGCAATTGGGCCACCATCTTCTGAGAAAACTCTGTTTTACTCACAACCAGAGACAGAGTCATCCTTCAGTCAGGCTGTTTTCACCTGTCTTGAAAACCCTATCACCATCCAAATATTGAGAATTTTATTTGCGCTGGGGGAAAATACAGTTTTCTCCCTTGCACAATCTATTTGGCAAGACAATGTTAGTTGTAGTGAGTGTAGTATGACAAAAAATATAAATACAAAAAATAAGAGTTGCAAGTGGATAAATGAAACCATCCTTACATATATGAATTTTCTCTGTGTGCAAATACTGTATTGAACTACATCTTCCATCATGGACCCACTCCTACCATCTTCCAAGCTGTTTGGAGTATGACAAGACTCTACCACGGAGAAGGTGTGATCTGGGTTCTTGTTTTTTGAGAGTCTGGCTCCATGAGTGCCCATCCTAATGGAATCCAGCAGCAGCCATGTAGGACATACTCTTTTCTTCTTCATTTTTAATCAAAGACACTCACATTTAGAACCAGCTATTGTGTTTAGAGGAATCCTATACCACATGGAGAGGCCACATGGGGATATTTCATCAGGTAGATTCAGTGAAGATCTCAGATGGAGCATCTCTCTGCTGTGATGCTCTCCTTGAAAGGTGACAGGGACAGATGCCATGTTCTTAAGGTTGGTACAAATCCTTCTTTGCAAAAGACATAAGTACCCCACCATCATTTTTTTCATCTGAATTAGTAGATGCCAAGGGAGAAAGACTTCAGATGATTCCATACCCTGATTTTCCCACTGAGGATATCTATTCTTTTCCATCTGAAATTCTTATCTGTAGAAACCATGCTTGATAAATAATAATTACTACATCAAATCTCCTGGGGTAGGGATAATTGTAGGTTATTGCAAATATTGAAAGGAACTTTAGGTGAAATCCTAAAACTAATAAGAATTTGATATGGCTGCTGGATACAAAATCAATATACAGACTGATTATATTTTTAGAGGTTTATCTATTTTTATTTTATATATTTGAATGTTTCCTCTGCATATATATTTGTATATCATATGCTTGCTTGTAACTATGGCAGCTAGAAGAGGATGTTGGATCTCCTGAAACTTGAATTGCAGGTGGTTGTGAGCTACCATGTGGGTCTTGAGAATCAAATTCTGGTCCTTTGAAAGAGCAGGTAGTATGCTTAACAATGAGATATCTCCTAAGTTCCAGGAAAATATTTTTATATAGTTAGCATATAGAGAGGTGAAATTTAAAACTTCATGCTAAGTACTTACCATATAGTAGGTGCAACAGAGTCACCTAAGTCCCTCCAAGAGACAATTACAGAGCTCTGTACAAAAAAAGGTTCAGGAGACCAAAGCCAAATAGGTAGACAAGTATTATGCTCATAATTTCAGAGTCAATAATGCATAGATATCAATTTTCTCAAAATTGATTTAGTATTTCATGCCAACCAAAATTACAATTACTGTGTACTGTGATGAGCCAACTCTTACCTTCATAAGAAAAGTTTAAAGGCCAAGGCCAGAGATAGTTCTTGAGACACATGCTTTCCAGTTTATAAAGCCTAACACAGCAAGTGGTTGATGAAAAAACTGGAACTTTAGACGGTGGGGTGGAAAAGTGTCAATTTCTGTCCTCCATCTGCTTGTCACGTGCTTATAAGAGTTTTAGCACTGGCAGATTTAGGGTTGGAAACCCTCAGACAATTGAAGGGCTTTCTGTGAATGCTATGCAGAGAACTTGGTACTCACAGCGACCAGTAACAAATTTCCACAGAACGGCAATTCCAAGTGGATTAAGGCCCATACAAGAAAGAGATAGACAAATAAATAAATACAGAAATAAACTTTTCAAAATACAATGTAGAAAGTTCACGTGGGCATTTATCCTTAAACATAGTCTAAAACGTTCTGCTTCCAAGATCGGTTCATTGATATCAAAAATTGGCAGTCATCAGGTGAATGCTCTTTGATTGCAGATGGAGTGGTTGTCATCCCATAATATGCTTCATGATCAGTCTGTGGGGTCATTGGAGAGGTCAGGGCTACATGCAAAGCAGGCATGGCCATGAGACGATAATTGATGTACCCAACAATGTTCATAATGCTAAAATAAGAAACTGCTCAAATTCTCACAAATGGCAGGACAGACAAACACACTGGCACATTCTCTGGGTGTAAAGAGGCAACAGTGAAAATGACCCATGGCCCATGCATCAGTAGGGAGAAGTCTTATGTGGAGAACAAGAAATAAGCCATGACAAATTCACAGAGTATGGTTCAAACCATGATACCTAAGAATGTTCACTGAGGTAGTCACATGTTGGCACACTCAGAGAGGGGACATTATTCCCAAACTTTGTGTGTTGAGAACAACTTAAAAACTGTTTCCTCATGACAACTTCCTGTGTCCTTCATTTAAAACTTCTGTATTGTCTCTGGATATTCTGTATGTTTTTGAATATAAAATATAAAAAGAAAAATGACATAGAAATTATGATGGTGCTGAAGAATAGTGCCCATTGTTTCATATGCAGTATCTCTGACTCATACTTAGGAATTAGTTCTTTGTCTTTCTAGTAGCTTCCATTAGTCCATTGAGGATTGTTTGAAGACTCCAGTGGATGCCCAAAAGCTCACAAACCAAGTGCTCTGTGCTGTTTTATTTTGAACATATATTGCAATGACGTCTGTATTAATGAAGCACACATACTATGACTTTGATTTTTGCCTAGAAAATTGAATACACATTTTCCCCTTTCACAGATTTCTTCTCAGTATAAAGCATAATGGCTAACCACGTAATTGTTCTTTTTTCCTCATGAAGAATGTTCAAATTTTCATTTCATATTGTGCCCTCTTTTCTCTATTTCTGAGCTGCCAACATCACTACTTTTGTACTTTGAGGCCATTTTTTTTTAAAAAAAGGAAGTAAGAGAGACTTGATCACAAGCACTCTGACCCTGTGACAGTTGGTCTGATAACTTACAGCTCTGGGTGGCTCTCTAGGGGCATAGAGTATATAATATGGGTACACTGACAGGACGATTCTTGTCCTTTTAACCAAGCAGGAAGGGGTGATGTGAGACTTTATCAAGCTGGTCAGACTGGTGCACAAATTCAAAGTTATGAACTGTTTATTTACCATAAACAGTTATTGAACTTACCATTCAATATTTTAAGTTTCAGCTGAGTTGGAGAAATTGAAACAATGGAAAGCAAGCTCACAGTGAGGGATGTGGGTGACCTTATTTTATTAAATTAATGAATCATCTTTATTTGAACTTGTTTTGAAAAGAAAGCATTGCCCCTGTCATTCCTGATAGTAGATTGGATTTGGTGTCTTGTCCTTTGCTTCCCTTGTGTGAGCCTCATTGTCTGATACCAGAGTTGAGTGATGAAGACTCAGGTCTTGACCTGAGGCGTTTGTGTTGCAGGAGGAACTGCACTTAGGGTGAATGGAGGGGAGAGAGTTGAACCACTTAGAGCCCCCAGCAATCTCTCTCAGATTAAAGCATGCCTCGAGCTCCCCTGGAGATGTAGACATGGCAGGTGGCGGGGCAGATGGAGTTTGTGATCCAGTGAATGGGGGGGACGGACCTGAGAATATGACTTCTCATCAGGGGATATCTACTCTGCTAATCCAGGGGACCCTAGTTTGATAACCACTAGCTCATAGCATTGCTTCTAATCTTAGCAATCATAATTTCAGTCATTTTTCTCTTCTCAGATCCTTTACTATTTAAAAAAATAAAAGAAAATAAGAGGGAAGCATTTA
>LOJH01012980.1:6879-21515 GCA_001685095.1 Ellobius talpinus | reverse complement strand
TCTCTCTCTCTCTCTCTCTCTCTCTCTCTCTCTCTGTGTGTGTGTGTGTTTGTGGTGGGTCTTTGCTGAATGCCTTCGGATGTTTCATGTGTAAAGTTGCGTCAATCCAGTATGTTCCAATATGGTACCAAAGACTCTTGGATATGGCTGGCATTGCCAATCACCCTGGTGGAGAACGAGAGATCAAACCCTCCATGTTGGGGTATATTTACTGCATATGATCTTCCTCTAAAAAACTCTATAAAGTCAGTTTTTTTGAAATATAAACCAGGGAGACAGGTATGTCCCTTATGAAAATAGAATAACATCAAATAAAAAGACAGTAAAGCATGCATTGTCAAGAGTTGGGGAGTGGTTGCCCGGCATCAGAATTCAGGCTGCAAAGAGCCTAAAGTATTTGATCCTCAACCCATTAGCAACTGTCTCTGAGTTCAGAAAACTTTTGAATACCTTTGCCTTGTGGTCTTCGAAACTGGGCTTACTTTGGGCGAGAGAAGGGTGGTGTCAAGGTTTTCAAGATAAGAGCCATTGCCCAGAAGTGCAGAAGAGTTGAGATCGGGTGGAGAAGTGGTGGGCCTCACGCTCATTCAGACAATGCCAGCCAACAGTCCTGTCTGAGGCCTGAAAATCAGCACCATGGAAAGCGCCCCACAGCAGCGCCGTTTTACGTTGCCCTGCACTTACATTGCAGCCTAAGAGGCAAAGGTTGTCTCACTCTGAGGTACAAAGAACCAGCTTATTTTTAGAAACTTACTAGAAGCTTTGTTGTCTGCCCTTTTGTGGGGTGGGAAAGCACTGCTGTTAATCCCTATGCCCAATAGATGGCGATGTACATCTTCCTGAGAAGCCAGGGTTGGCGGCAGCTGGTGAGACCTCCTTCGGCTAAGGAAGACAAGTGCCACTCGGTGTCCTTTGGAAGACAGGCATTGCCTCCCATTGTTGGCACAAACAGCTCCAAACAATTGTACTGACCACACAGCTTCAAGCCACATTCCAGGGGGCCTCTGACTGCTCTGGAGCGAATGCTAGGAAAATGAACTAAGCTGCTAATTTGCTTGATTGGCGGGGGGAGGTAGGGAGAGGAAGATCTTGAGTAACAATGGGCATGCTTTATTTTTCCAACACGAATAGGGGCGATGGTATTTTAGCCCCCCTTCCAATTGCAATAGGAAATGAAAGCAGCCACCTAATTAGACCTGAATCACTAGCTGGCAGAAGAAAGATTCTGCCGAGAATCAGGCTGGAGTGGGGGCATTTGGAAAACCAAGTGTGATTTTTGGGGGAGGAGAATGGGTGGGAAGGGAAAGGAGGCCAGTCTGACAGGAGGCCTTTGAAGGGCTCAGATGCCCGCAGTGTGTGGGCTGAGCTGGTTCTGACCCTGAGAGAACAAGGGAGCAGTGGTTCCCCAGATTCATTTCCTGCAGGCCAATGACTGTCTTCACTGAGGGGGCAAAGCATCTGCTAGAACACAGGTCTCTGAGCTGCTTTAAAAAGTATTATAGATGTAGATGAATTGTCTTGGGAAAGAGAGCCCAGCCTGGGTGTGGCCTGGTGAGCTGCTGGGTGGGCTGGGCTTGGATCCCACAGGAAGGCTGTCTGACACACAAGACGGGTGTTACAGGTTGATCTGAGACATGTCTGACTGTTAGTCAGGAATGAAATAAATGCCTGATTATAGAGTGGCCCTGACTGATTGTCCTTCTCTGGCGGGACATATGATCTGTTCCCACACCAGCAGCATCAGGAGCTACAGCAGAGCCATGGGCAGGTAGGCACTGCTGAAATCTTCCACTTGAAGGCTCCATGAACTGAAGTGCTAATTTATTTGTTCAGCGATGACTTCTTGTTTTTTAGTTCGATATCACTTTAATTGAAATACTTCACTAATGCGATTTATCACAACTGTAAACTGTCAGTTTTCACAGCTGTTGCCTTTTTCAAGCAATCTGGCAAATGTGTATGGGTAAAAACACAAACTTGGAAGGTTGAGAAGGAGCCAGCACAAGCTTCTTTTCCACTCAGCTGGCCCCCGGTCCCCCTCCCTTCAAAACCATATGCTCCTTTTCTGTAGCCACATCTACTTCAATTTTGGGCACATCTGCTGTGTTTGACTGTTAGACGCCCCTCCTTCATCTTCTAGTGTGTACCTGGTTTTCTTCAGGGGACATGAGCCTTTAATGAGTTGGGCTTCAGTTTTCTGTGCTGGGGAGGACATATTCTCCAGATGTGATAAAAATTCTTATATTTCACCCATGCTGGCCTCGTGATTGAGGGTTTTTGCCAGAATTAGCAAATAACAGCCATAAAACTGAAATGAGACCTAGCTAACTTTGAATTTCAGATAAGTGAGATTACATTGTTTTATTAGAAGTGTATCTGAAATACTGCATGGGACATACACACACAAACTGTTGCCTATCTGGAATTTAATGAAACACTATATATTTTGCATGGTGATGCTACTGGTGATATATGCATGGTGCTATATACAGTACCTAAAACTGAATTTGGTCCAAACTGGTCAACATAGAATCAGACTAGGATTTTGGCTATAGATTTAGAGGAAGATGTGCTTAAATAAACTCAAGAAAAATCGGTGGGGTTGCTAACATAGGAGGATATGTGCTATGGCTGTTAGCAGCCATCTTTCCTACCACATGGAAGCCAATGCCATGAAGAGCCAGTATTTTTCATTTGACCGGGTAGATTGTGCCCACTGGGCCTAGTTTCTATTTAGTCAAGAGAGTGTTAAATGGATATCAGACAGCAAAAATAGCTGTGGCCAACAGTACCCCTCTATTGGTGTGCATTCTTTCATTTTCTGTGAGTCTTAGTTTATCCCCAGGACAGCGTTTGCAGAAGCAAGGTTAGCTATGCTCGTGACTGAAACTGAGACTTGAATTTCATACCTTTCCCCTGCTTGGTTGGGTGACTTTGGAGTCATTGTGGCCTTTTCAGGGTTAAATTTTGAGGTCTGAAAGCCAATGAAGACAGGACCCTTCCCCACAGGATGGATGCAAAGATACAGGAGATAAAAGCCTATCACAGAGCCTCCTTGCAGTTGGCATCCTGAGAGGTCTTCTTCCTTTAGGAATGTGTTGTAGCCTGCATGGCTTGGTCCTGGAAGCCTGGTTGAGGGTGCCAAGGGAACAAAGAGAGAACAGACACTAAAGAAAGGATGGGCTCATTGACACAGGAAAGCTGGGGCCAGGCAGGTTGTGCATGTGCTAATGAAGTAATACAGCAGGTTGACTCCTTAGGGCTTTTCTTATGAACAGCACAGGAGGAAGAGTGAGCTAGTCTTGGTAGGAGCTTTCTGTAGGCAAGTAGTCTTATGCTGGTAATATCAGGAGGGAGGAAGCTGCAGTTGCTTTTGGCACACACTGACGGGATTGTGTGTAAACACTTGTACTTGAATACACTGTCAACATTCACACTCAGAACTGAAGAAGGCTTTGCCAGTTCTGAACCTGACCCCGATGGGGAAAGTCTTGCCAAATTGCCAAATTTCTATGGGCCTGAGGCTTTGGTCCTTGACATGGCTGTACCCATGTCAAACCATATAATCTACTCCGTGCTTTATTTGCTGGTGTGGGAGAATTATCTGTAATCTGTCAATCATGTTTTAAATAAACACTGATTGGCCAGGCAGGAAGTNCCAGACAGGAAGTAGAAATGATGCAATGAGAACAGAAGAATTCTGGGAAGGAGGCAGTTGATTCCTCCCACTCCTGCCCAGACCACCAAAGCAGCAGAATGTGATCTACCCCACTGAAAAAGGTACTGAGCCACATGGCTAACATAGATCAGAATAATGGGTTAATATAAGCAACAAAAGCTAATAAATAGCCTGACCTAATGGGCCAATCAGCTTTATAACGTATAGAGATCTCTGTGTGATTTTCTTTGGGGCTAAATAGCTGTGGGAACCGGGCAGGACAGAAAACTCCAACAAGCAAGCCAGCCACTCATGTTACAGTTTGCTCCTTATACATTTACCCAGACTTCCTAGTCCCCTCGGGGCAATCATAAATTTTCTCTTATATAACTTAGTCAAGGCCTGAGGACAGGTGCTGTTGCATCATCAGGTGATCATTCGTACACCATGTGTCACTTCCTGTTTTGTCACAAGCCTGTCTCCCTGTGTCTGAGTTTTCAGCTCGCGATCTTTCAGTGCTATCATGGGCAGCAGAACCTTTGATGGTTACTCTCTGTCTGGCATCTCAGTGGCATTTACTCAGTTTTAATTATTGGGATATTTGCTTTGTATGGATAAGACATTTCTTTCCTTGTCGGCCAATTTAAGTGAAATGAAGAAAGGGCAACAAGAGTACTTGTGACAATGTGCGATGCTTTCCTTGGAATTTTTTGGAACCCAGAGGTGGGTATGAGACAAGTGAGGAGTCAGATGTGGATTTGCCTGTTAAATAGGAGGATTGGTGCTGGATGAGCAAAGTGAGTCCCTCAGAGAGGCCCTGGCCCAGTGGCTGAGTGGCAGGAATAGAATTCAGACATCTAATTTCCAGGCCCAGGCTCTTTGCCGGAGGTTTTGCAGAGCCAGCGGCACACTTGTCCTTGGGGACCTGCCAGAGGGCTCAGCTTGTCTGCTTGCTCTGTTCTGAAACTCAAGGATGTGTGCTACAGCAGATGGGGCCTGTGTCCAGTGGGACCGGAGGCTGGAAGGAGCGGAAGGTTTGAAGGGTCTTTGGGATCGCACAACCATGGGCTGAAGAATCACAAGCTGAACTTCAGGCTTCCCCTCATAGAAGATCCATCTGCCAGTGTCCTGGCTGTGACATAAACCCCCAGGTTGGGGAGGACAGGCTAAGACCCCTCTTCTTGCTCCTCTTATTTTGGTTTGGATGGAGGACTCATCAATGACGGAGATCATCGTTCTCTTACTCCACCCTCCTCGAACTCTCCCACCCCACCTCCTCCTGCACAGCTTGGCTCAAAGAGGGAAGAGAAGGGAGAAACCCTCCCCAAGAGGAGCCCTATCCAGTCCTTTGTCTTTTCTGACTGTGGGTCTAGAAAACTTGTGAATGAATCCAATCATTGGTTTCCGTATCTGTGAGATGGCCACAAATATGCCTACTACGTAGGTCTCTTGGGGGAGATTAAATTAATACATAGGAGACTAAATATGTTAAGTTACTGCTCCATGCCACTTGCTGGTACAGAATAATTTCACTGTTCTGGGTGCATAAAAAGCCAGATGGTGGAGTACAGTGAGTCCTGCTGACATGGATTTATTCTTAGATGCAAAGGATACTGATGGCCTAGCAGCTCTCTTCAATGCTATGGATTCGCATTGATCTTCACTGGAGCCTATGAGGTAAACAGATGTGAAAGCCGAGGCTTACGAGATATAACTACTTTCCCAAAGTGACAGAGTTTGTGCAGAGGCTGTGTCCATCCTCCCTGCCTCCCTGCTTCCCCACCCTACTGCTTACTCAGTATCAGCCACCTGCTCTAGGCGATGCCACCTGTCCTGTGCCTGAACCTGAAAGCGAATTGGGGAACACAGACGTGGTTCTGGAAGGGGAGGAAAGCAGATTACAGGAAGGAAAGAGGCATTCATTCCCCATCTTTGGGCTGGGCTTTTGGCCAAGTGTGATTGGAACCTGGGAAATGAGCTGGGGTCAGGACAGGTGACTGGCATATGGAGCCCCAGGCTGCGAGCGATGTCTTTCAGGGGCTGGAAAGGTCTGGCTGATGTATTGGAGAAACCACCTTTTATTGTTGCTTAGGAACATTGGAAATCCTGCTCTCCTTTCTCCCCAGAGCCTTTATCTGTTAATTTAGGGCTTCCAGGGTGAAGTTCACCTCTTCTCACAAGTACCGTATTTCTTTAAAGTCTCACTTAGGGTGCTCGCTCCCTGCGTGTGTGAGCTGTACATCCTCTTGACCAAGAGCAAAGCTTAGCCCTGTCAAGGCAATTCAGCGGGAGTGGTGGTCTGTTTCTTTATGATGCTAAACTTACTTCTAACAGTTTAGGGGTTCATTTGGGAATGTAGCCCACTTGAGGAGGTACATTAGATCATAAGATACTCTTATTTTTTTTTTTGGTGTCCCTTAGCCCCTGAGTCTGACACTCTTCAGGTTGGCCAAAGACCCAGGGAGTAGTTGTCACTCGACGACACTGGCATGGCCAGCCCAAGGAAAACAGCAAGGCAAGTACGAAAACTCTTTACACACATCAAAAGATCTTAAATTCCAGATGACACAAAGTCACAGATCCATCTGATCTCAGGCCATGCCACACTTGAGTGGGATAAAATGACCAAAGTCATATCACATCTCCCTTTCCAGTTTCCCCATGTGCTCCTAGAGCAAGGCTTGCCTGATGGGCATTGGGGGGTACTCTTCTCATTCCCCCTGTTTCCTTCATGGAGTTCTTGTTAGTAAGAGCTTATGCCTAGTGACTGAGAGGAGACCACCACCAGATCCAGGTGACCTCAGTTGGCACGCATCGTTACAATTTGTGTGAAGCCATCTGGGAGCGACCTCACCCTGTGATTCTAGACAGTCTAACCAGAGGTAACATCACATTCTAGTGGGGTCAGATCAGTATCTGGCTAAGGGATGACCTCTAGGAAGACAGTAGGCTTACCTTAAACCATGCTAATGAAACAGATGGAATAATTAGTTCCTTGTCCTAGGGGCCAGGTTCAGAGGCCTATGACTTAGCCATTACTAAACAGAGTCCCCATACCTACAGCAGATTTTACTCTGCAATATGACAGAAAGAGGGAGCCTATTCAGAAGTTTGAAGACAATGCTTTAAAAGAAGAGGAGGGGTTTGTAAGAAACATTTTGCCTTTTATATCAAAGGGTATAAAACTATATTTAGGACAAGGAATTCAAATCTATCTATCTCTCCAACTTTGTATGTAAATGTTTTACTCCCACCTCCACCCCAGTTAAACCTTTGTGTACACAAGGCCCTGTTACACACTTGGATGAAAGTGGCTGACTCCTTTCCCCCTCATTGTCCTTGTATCAATCCTTTTAAAACTAGCCAATAGTGAAATACTATGAGGTCAGACTCCAGCCAGTGGGGAAAAGGCACTAACTGCATTAGAATGAAGACTGAGTGTATTTCTTGGCAGGCTGGCTCCTCTGCTTTTGTAAGCCGTGTACTTTCTTGATCAAAAGTAAAGTTTTGTCTTGTCTAGACATTAAAAAAAAGTCTCACTTAGGGCTGGGTAGAAATCCTAGATCCCCAATTGAGCAGAAACCAGAGATGTCTTAAGGCCACCTTGCACTGTAGACTCTTATAGACAAGAATAGATGGTTTCATCTCCCTGCAGCTGACCTTCCAACCCTGTGTTTTCCACTTTCATCTAATATTTGATATTTGAGACCTGCCCCAGCCCATGTAAGAATACAGAGACTCAGTTCCATCAGTCCCGGGTATCGGGTCCTCATCTTCAGCAAATGGACGCTTCGCTGCTGCCGAGCATCTGATGGAATCTTCGTCCACAGAGGTGTGTATCTTCTGGAAATGGACATTCTTAGCCAGATTTGCCTTCTCCATGAGCCTTCCCGGCCTCAGGGCCACCAACATTGCAGCTTTGTTCAGCTGGTACTCGCACAAGGCAATTGAGCCCAGAGCACGCCACCATGCACTACATTAGAACAGCCATGGTGCTCTGAGGCCCCCAGCCCTGGTGTAGAGAATCTGTGTCAATGCTGACATACCTTTGTGAACTCCTTTTCAAGGACTTTTGTGCTTTTTCCTGAAGGCTGCCTTCTCAATTTGGTTTTCAATAAAGTTAGGTGTCTGTCAAAAGCCACAACCTTAGTTCTTTCTGCTAAGAAACTAGACTCTTGTCCCCAGATGAGGATGCAGTAATGAACAGTAAGGCCCACATCCTTACTGTGCTGTGGCAGGTTCACTCTGATGGCTGTGTGTGTGTGTGTGTAGAGGTATGCTGCGTTCCTCTTTGGGCAATTTGTCTTTTTCTGTAACTCTTCTTTGCATGCAGGGTTAGGATAACCTATGCCAGGATTGTATTTCTGCTGGGCTGGGCCCCCGATGACACAGGATAAACAGTTTTTTAATGGCTCAAGGTACCAGAGTATCATGGAGCAAAAACAACATTGTTTCCCTTTTTAAAAAATGCCATCAGAAAATCATGTCACCTGTTATCGTAGCATAGCTTCCTTAGCCCTGACTAATGTGGTTCTCTGACATTTTAATGTCCCTCTTCACTGCAAGAACTCCCAAGTTCTTGCTGCAAACTGACAAGTCCTATATACTTATTGACCTTATGCTTTTATTATAAATTCTATTCCAGAATCCAAGGAAGGCCAGACTGAGGACAAATTTGGTGTGTACTGAGAAACTCCCCATTTTAAACAATTCAAGCACAGGTATAGTTTAGATCCTAAATGTCACCCCCAATGACTCATATCCTGAAGGCTAGGTCCCTAGCCTGTGACAGTATTGGGAGGTAGGGAGTAGATAGGGCCAGTAAGAGGAAGCTCAGCCACTGGGTGATGCCATTTATCATTTCTGGAACTACCCCATTCTTGCTTTCTCTTTGCTTCCATCTGCCTGGAGGTGAGCAGCTTTGTTTCTCCTCATACTCTAAAATGATGTTCTGCTTCACCAAGGTCCAAAGATGGAGCCATGCAGGACAGGTCAAAATGTGTACATGTATGTACGTGTGTGTGTGTGTGTGTTTTAAACTCAGTCTCAAGAGTTAATGCTTTATTTTAATTCTTCATGTTTTTGTTGTGTTTTTTCCTTTTTGCTTATCCTCATATGCCTCATTTCAAGTTATATTTATCTATATGACCAACTTTAGATCCCAGTGGAGAAGTAGACATTGAGAACAATCTCTATACCATAAAAAAATAAAGGTGAGGTATAATATTGTCAAGGCAAGAGAAAGCTAGAAGCTCTGGGGAATATGGGGAGTAATAATAATGTAAGTGAAGAATATACATCACATCCCCCAGGCATCTTCCGTGCAGATGATAACTGTTGGAGAGTCTACAACACAGGGTTGTCATGGTTTTGTGATTTTGAATTGTGGGTTATTAGTTTGCTGTCTTTTACTCTGGGGTGCAATTAGCCCCATTTCATGGGAAAAGAAAATCTCAGTTCTTCTTTTATAGTACTTCCTCCTGACTCCTTGAGAAGCTCAAGGTCATCCGAAAATTAGAGATTTTAAGCTTCACAAATACCTACAATGAAAGCACAGGTATTTACAGTGGAAGGTTAAAACATCAAACCTCAGAAGGCATGCTGAGCTCTGAGAGTGACGCGTGCCTCCCAGCGCCGCAAGAATTTTTCCCCAGCAGCATACCAGGGGGACTTAATTCTAGTATATTTTATAGGTGCTTGCACAGCCAGAGATCACTTTATTTCATTGCATAAATAACCCAGATCTTTTGTACATTCCTTTATTTCCCCCTTTGAGCTGCAAGAACGGTGGCAGAGCTGAGGTTTGTGCACATATACCTGTCATAAATGTGTACTGAGGAAGGGGGAATAAGAAGGACTAACTTTTATAGACCTCTCTCATTAAAACTCACCTTCAGAAAGCACTTCTGCTCCTTTCTTATAATCAGATGATGCCTTGTAACCACCTAACCATTTTTAATATTCCCCAGACTCCACTGAACTACGTTCCAGCTCAGACACTGTCTAGCTAGTCAAGGAAGACCGACTACTGTCGTATTTAAAAGCTGTTATTGGGATGGGTTTTACAGGCACTGGGCTAGGACAATTCAGAAACAATTGCTTACGTGATAGTTGGAGGATTTGTCCCTGTCAAACAGTTAATATTGCTTTAATACATGAAGTAGGCTGTATAAGACAGCAATAATGAAAAATGTCAGGAAAGACAATATCAATTGTTATTCAACATCCACATCAAAGATTACTTTTTTGTCAGTAGCTTTCAGAAAATGTATTTTCCATCAGATCTGATTGCGTTCCCCTTTGAAGTGCTCCACCCTCCCGGTAGATTTAATGTGACATCTAGGCACTTTTTAGTCCCTGGGCCTCTGAGGCGATTCAGAGAGGCACAACAAGCCATCACAGGTTTATCCTCAAAGGCCGACACTGTCTGTCTGATTTATTGTAACTTTAAGAATCATCTCCAGCAAAGCATGAGCCCTGCTACCCATCCACAGCGTCAGACTTTTATCAATTCATTTGTATGCAGCCAGTGCCTCTTGGAACCGAGAGCCCTATAGCCACTCATGGAAAATGCATTACCTGCGACTAATCCTTTTTATCTTTAAAGTCTGTATTTTTTATGTATAAGTCATTTTGGGTTATCATAAAATATACATAATTCTCCCTCCCCCAACAAGAAAAAAAGGCAAAATGGAAAGAGAATATATAATAAGTTATGAGCCTGTGGTGTCCTTATCAGCAAGGATTTCTAAATAAACAGCTCTCTTTATGTAAACACCCAGGATATAAAGCCAGGATTACTTTCAATGGGAAATAGGAAGGCTGCTTCTTCTTTCTATTTTTTTTTCTTTTAGGTTTTCAAAGTGAAACAGGGAGATTAATCATTGAAAACATGCTCATGCAGGCTTCCTTTTCTAGTGTGTTCACTGCAGAGGGGTGGTGGAGCTGCTGGTGGGAGTGGAGTGGGGGTGGAGCCGGGGCTGACGGTCGTTCTGTTTCACAGGTTTGACAAACTGTTCACTCTCCGATGTTTCCCAAGCCATTCGTGAAATGGCCTTAATTAAGAGCGCTGGAAGCCTGTGTCCTAGAAGGAAGCAGGTACACCATCTTCACCAGCCCTGCCCCAGTGCTGTTCTGCTGTCTGAACTTCCTGAGATATTGTGCTCCTGTGCCCAGCATCCTAAGTGCTGGCTGCTGTCTTGTGCCATTCTGTAACTGTCCCAGGCATTTCAGTTCTGCTCAGGCCTGGATCTTCATAAGCATGGGAAACTCTCTTCTGTTTTAGATAGAGTATAAATGCTGACAGGTCTGTGCCCTCATCTAATTAAGCCTGCAGCGTGAGTTCTGATGTGCCTACTAGGGGCCATCTATGTTTACTGCCCCCCCCATGCTCATTGGTTTGTATATGTGTCTGATGGCTTTCTGGCCACAACACTGGAGTAATGTGTTCCGCGGAGCCGAAAATATTTACCATTGTACCCTTTCCAGAAATGAGCCTCCTCCCTGCCCTGGAACCATATTGTAAATTTAAATCAATGGAGTTAGTTAGTCCAACCTGACATTTGCTCCACATACCAGTGCAAAGTGCTTTCGGGAATAGTCAAAATGGTCATAAGGGAGCTGCCAATGGCTGCTAAAAACTTCTGAGTGGGGATTGACTATTGATAGAGTTGAACAGTTACTTTTTTTTTCTTTTTGCTTTTATGACACAATATGGTAGACATTTTTAAGAATCTGCCTAGTGTCTGGGGATGCTATCTGTCTTCCTGACTGGACTCTATTTATATCTTTCTGTGGAAACAGGAAGATGTTTCCTAGGATGGTGTCCAATCCTAGAAGTTTAAAAAAAATGACTTATTATTACTTTTTAAAATAAACTCAACATTCAGATACCATCTATATTGTTTACAGCCTTCAGCCAAAGGTGGCATTTCTCTTATAAGTCTAAGCAATGTAGGACTCCCAGGCTGTCATCTTTAAAGATCAGAGAAGTAGGCCAAAGGGTATTGTCTATAAGCCTCAGTCAAACTGTGGGTGCATAGGGGAGATAACTGGAAGATACCATAGTTGCATGTGTTCTCCATGTGGGTATGCTGGCATCTTACCAGTGCAAAAGTGCTGTGAGGTGATGGCTCCACCCTCACGAGCAGATCACTGCCAATCAGAAAAGATCTTGAAGACCAGGGCTGTAGCTCAGTGGGTTGAGTGCTTGCTTAGGATTCATCTGATTCCAGGTTCACAAGAAGGGAAAAGGGTCTTAAGGATGTGGGTTTGAGCTCTTGCTCCTCTTTGTTTTTCCATCATCTTGTTATGTAGTGGGGAGACCTTTACTTGGAGGCCTCTTCATCTTGGCCTTCCAAACTGTGGAACTGAGGCAAATGAACTTGTGCTGTTTAAAAGCTGCTAGAGAAATTCTTTGAAATTCTGCTAGAGAAGTAGGAAATTGGACTAAGTGATCTAAAGGATCACTGTGGTCTCCCTTCCAGGACTATCAAGGCTTCCCTGTTCCTTCCCTAATAGAATGAGAAAGCAGAGAAGCATGGCCCTTAGCAGGGAAGGGGTTTTTAACTAGAGAACTTGCAGTCATTACATTTCCCCCCATTATTTTTACATGCAGCTCATCTTGCGGGAAATTATCTCAGAGATCTTGCCAGAACTTGCTTAGAGATAATAGGCTGAGTGTCAGTCTTCTGTTTTCCACAGAAAAAGGGAAGTCATTTCAAAATAATGCCAGAAGATGGTAGAGAGTTTTGAAGGCTTTCCGAAGCAGCGCCACACTTCCCTTCGCCAACAGGGCACATACAGGTTGCAGCAGACACAGTGGCATTCCACAATACCATGGAGCATTGGAAGCCCAGGTTCCTCAGTGTCGCCTTTCTGATTGACATGCTTTACCTGCAGTCTCGCGTTCCCTAAGTCTAGAATGTTTGTGCCAGGCCTTCATTCATGATGGCTTTTCTATCTGGACTGCACTTGCCTAACTTGGTTGTGTCTCCTGATGGTCCTCAGTTGAACCTGACTGCTCTAGTCACATGCTGATGGTGTGTAGGGTGGAGCCTTAGGGAGGTCACTCAGTTTAGATGAGGTCGTCGGGTGGGGTACCCACAGCAGGATTAGTGGCTTCGTGAGAGCAGCTTGAGCATCCTGCCTCTTGCAGTCCGATGCACTCACAGCGATATAGGAAGAAGGCTCTCAGCAGGTGCAAGCATCAAGCGCTTGGATTTCCTAGCCTCTAGAACTGTGAAACAAACAAGATTCTGCTTCTACAAAGTACCAAGGATATGCTATTCTGTTAAGGCAGCAGAGAGCAGACTTAGACAACCACCCCTCCAGCCCCTGTTCCCAAAGGCCTCGTCCATCTGGAAACTTGAGCGCATCTTTTATGCTCAGTGAGATCATTGTTTTTGTGAAAATTTCCATGGTTCTCCTATGACCTCACTGCAGTTACCCACAGCTCTTCAGATACTCTGATGCTGTATTTCTTAAGTTGCAGGCCCATTTTATTTACATGGGCTCCTGAAGGGTGGGAACTATGGCTGAAGTGACCTCTCTATTTCTCACACTTTGGTTGGTGATTTACGTGATCAGGCATTGAGTAAATGTCTGCTAAAAATATGGAACTGAGTTAGGCATGGCCATGAGTGCCCTAGAACCCCAGAATTGAGAGAGGGGTAGACAGAGACATATGGATCCTAGGAGTTGTCTGGCCACCCAAAATAGCTGAAAATGTGACCTTCTAGTTCAGAGAGAGACACCATCTCAAGGCAATAAAGAGGACAATGATAGAGGAAGACATTAGATATCCTCCTCTGGCCTTCAGGTGCTTGCGCCTGAGCCAACACACCCACCCACACATGTGTGCATGTACCATCCACAACCCCCACATATACCACACACTTAAACATACAGCAGAACAAAGCAAACCAACACAAAATGTAAGGCTGTAATTTTTGGTAAGAAAGAAACTTGGGAGACATCTCATCCAAGCCCAAGGTGTACAGGAATTAGGAGCTGTTGAAACGACATGTCTCGTTTTATCTCTCTTCAGGACCTAAGGCGGTGTGCTGCGTATCTCAAAGGTTGGGACTGCCTTCTGCAGAGCTGGCTACTGAGGTAAGAGGACCAGGAACAGCTCTGAGAAGTTCATTTCCTCTTCTACCTTTTACTCACAGCAAAGCACAGCACAGTGTAGACTATCTGCCCTGACCTCCCCTTGGAGGGGCTGTATTTTTATACATGTGTACAGTGAAGCTCCTTGCAGGAACTGAGCTTCTTGGCCTCTGCCCCTCTTCTCTTCACCTGGTGCCAGGTCTGGGCAAGGCAGATGCTTAGGCCCCTAACTTTTTCCTACCTCCAGAGAGAGAGAGCTGATTGCCTAGAGCTTGCGTTGGAATTTCCATTTTATTTGGAAAAGTACATGGGCATTTCTTTCTTTCTTTTCATTTCTCCCCTCTTTCCCTACTGTCTCTCTCTAGAAAGTGTTCGGGCTGGCTTTACACTGCATCTTCTTACTTTAGTTTTCAGGATGCTGGGATGACGGGTGTGCACCACCAAACCTGACTCAGATATGGAGGACAATCTGGACTGAGGCCAGAGACTTGGACAAATGACAAGATGGAGTAGAATATATAAAGGACAGTGACATGGCCACAGTTGCTGTCACTTGTCTTGAAGTTAATAGAGAGATCACAATCTAGAAGATGGCTGGTGGTGGCTTAGAATGAGGGAAAGTGCCACAGATACCAGACCAGTCTATTCGCCAATGCAGCTTCCCCAGGGAGTTCCTGAGGATGCTCTGTGCTAAGCATGGTCTAAACTCTGTGCACAGAAAAGAATGAAGGTTGATGACGCATTTTCTAGTTACAGCTTTGCTCCAACTATCTGTGGGACACTGGACTCTCTGGGTCCCCATTCTTTATCTGTAGAAAGAAAAAAGATGGACCAGATTCTCTCTCTCTCTCTCTCTCTCTCTCTCTCT
>LOJH01012979.1:3679-25176 GCA_001685095.1 Ellobius talpinus | reverse complement strand
TGGAAAATTTTTTTAATAACAATAAAAAAAGTGTCTGAAAAAAACAAAAAAAATAAAACCTGGCGCATAATCACTTCTTTACTTAATCTTCTCTAGGCTTTAAGAGATTGAATGTGTGGCTCCTGTCCCCCTTTGCAGTTTCCCGCTGCATGTCAGAACCAGGCTCTTTTGTGTTCTTTAATGACCCTCAAACATTTCCACTAACGTAGTGCAATACAAAGAATGAATGAAATTCCAAATCAGCAAACTCAAGGATCCTTCTGAAGGTGATCCTGGTTTGCTTTCTTGAGGCACAAAATCTTGAATTTCTTGATGTGCAGCTTCCAGAAAGTGGTGTGTTTCAATAAAAACGGTGTCCACAGACCCATAGTTGAGTGCTTGGCATTAGAAAGTGTAGCCTTGTTGAAGGAAGCATGTCACTGGGGGTGGACTCTGGGGTTTCAAACGCCAAAGCCAGGTCCAGTGGCTTTCTCTTTTTCTACTGTCTGAGGATCCAGATGCAGAACTCTTAGCTATTCTCCGGCACCACATCTGTCTGAATATCGCCATGCTTGCTGCCATATGTCCTTCCATGATGATGGACTAAAGCTCTGAACCAAAAAGCCAGCTCCAGTTAAATATTTTCCTTTATAAGAGTTGCCATGGTCATGGTGTCTCTTCACAGCAATAAAACACTTACTAAGACACAGAACTCAAAACCTAGCCCATGTGACACAGGTCATGAGAGTAGAGCTACACTTAGGGAGGATACCAGGTCAGCTCCCAGATGAGCAAAGGTTGCATTGAGCCTCACAGTCACAGGCACAGAGTGGGCATGTTGCTGGGATCCAAGTGTTCTCTTATGAAACAGCCAGTGTACATAGAACCTGGAAGCATCTTGACCATGGCCTCAGAAAGTATGAGTTGATAGGTGGGGTCTTCCACTCTCCTTCCTTTAAAACAGAAGCTTGGGTTTGAGAAAAGCAGAGAGAAGCCATAGAGATCTGTGGGAATCTCTAAAGCATTGTTTTATAAAGTCAAAGAGAATTCTAAAAGAGGAAGATTTAGATAAAACATTTCTTAATGTTTTCTTTGAAAGCAAAAGATACAAAAAGCATAAGACTTGGGTTAGGAAAAAGTCAAAAAGTCACTGCCCGAGAATATGGGAAGGGCTTTTCTCTGGAGTTTGAACCTTTACATCGTCATGAATCTCATCACCGAGGGTCATAGGAAATTGGCCACAGGATTATTTCCCACCTGTCGCTGCTGACCAGCTCCGCTCTTGATTTTTGTCTGATGTTTTATTCTTATTTCATAAATTTCTGACCTTTAGAAGAGGAAGGTTAAAGCACTGGAAAGACATCCAAATCTGTGGAGAGACGAAGGTGCTCCTCCTGTTGCTCTCTTGGGAAAATGTCAATAAAATTCAGAACTGAGAAATGCATCAAATGTTCTCAAAAAGGCCTGTGATCCCTCAGAGGCCTATCAATAAATCAGCGCACAGAATCTGGTAGGCTTATTTATCTGACTGTAACTAAGGAATTTGTACTAAATCACTACATTTTTTTGAAATATTGGCTCTCAAATGAAATATCAAAACAGAAAGAGAAAAGAAAGAAAAATACCTTGACCTGACATCTTAATGCAGCGTAACAATAAAAACAGAAAAGGTAAAAGTTTCATTTCCAGAGACAGTCAGCATGAAGCAACCGCAACAAAAAACCATTTCATCTTCAGCCACTTCAGCAACTGGCTTGCAGTGAATGTATTGCAACCGCTTTACTTGTTAAAGAGGACTAATCTGCAAGTTGAAATATGGCATAGTTCAACTGTACAAAGGAATAATTACTTATTGACTACACTATCTTTTCTTGAGTAACTGGATAGTACCTAAAATTAGCAAGAAAAAACTTCAACAGCAGCGTATTCTGTCAACGTGAGAATAGGAGCCTACAGATAGGCATCAAGAGTCTCTGCATTAACTTTCTTTACTTCCTTTCAGAGCAGATCGTTCATGTTACATGTGACACTTCCAACAACCACCAGAGTGAGATTTTTAAAAATGTATAAATACAGGAAGTATGGGTAATGATAACTGTAAAATAACCAATGGAACCTAATTCTCGAAGAACACGCGCTGCCTTGCCAACACTCTCCACTGCCCCTGCTCACCATCTACTGAGTTTAAGATGCCACTGATGAGATGAATCCTTCTGGAAATTTTCCTTTAAATTGAATCAAAGGTTACAAGACCCACTTTGGAAGCCCTGAAGCACAAAGGACTCCAACATTTCCTTCAGCGATTTACAATGAGCTTTAATTTGTCCATTTAGAAAATCTGATTTCCATAGGAAAGGTGCAGCAATAAATCTTGTCCTTCTAGTAAGTCAAAGCAGGGAAAACAAAACAAAATCCCACCAACTATGTGAGCATTAATGTTTTCATGCTGCTAATAACCATGCTGTTAATTCTTTCCTCTGGTCATTAATTACCACCCTAATAAATTAAAGTGTTACAACATTTAAACTATTGTCATTGGTAGAAACAAAGTTTTAAGAGTCTGCATGTGCACTTGTGTTTTCCTTAAATTACAGGTTATATAACCCTTACTCTTCTATTTACACATCTGGATGGATTTTCATCCACCCACTATGCACTAGACTATGACATACAGGCTTCAAGAGCAAAGACAAACTTCTAGAAATAAAGACATAAGAATCCTAAGGCTTTTCAAAAGTTAAGATGTTCATTTTCAATTCTTCCATTAACTGAACACAAAGTGTGACTTTGAACATCTGCTACTCCCTAACTATTTAAGGTGATTCACTTGTTATCATATGTTTTTAGAGTTCTTCCATATTTTCTCACAATGTGGCTACTTTTCTCTTTACTCTGAATGAACCACATGCTCCTAGAGGTTGGTGATTCTGTGTTATCTGGAACCCTGTAAGAGTGCTCTGAATGTGGCACAGGACCTTCTTGAACACATGGCAGTTGTATGGTCATGCTACCTGGCGATTCTCAGAAGTTCAGACCTACTGATCAATTTTTACACCTTTAAGAAATGATCTCTCCATGAAGAGGTTCCACCTATTTATGTCTTCAGTCATTAGCTGTTTCCTAAACTCCCAACAATACCTTCTAACAGTGCTGTTAGTATCCTTACATACAGTAGGTTGTATTTGTAAGGACATTCATTGATATGAACCATGGAATCAATTCGAGATGCAAAATTTCAAGACAAAACAACACAGTATGAAAAGGAAAACTAACTCTCAAGTTACTTAATTAAAAGCATAGAACAACCTATACTTCTGTTGTCATTTAACTGTTTATCTCTGGCCACTATAAGCTAGCGACTCTAGTGTGTCACTGCCTTCCAACTCAACCCTATAACTCTCAGATCCCAACCTACCAGTAGGACATTATCACGTGTCTTAGAAAGGAAATGGGGGCTGTATTTTAGGTGAATGTGAAATAACATGACTGAGAGAAGAGGCAGAGATCTTTGTCCTACAACTGGCCTGATGATTAACCTGTAAGAGGCACTAACACTTTGAACTGTTCTCCAAAGCATTAATCTTCCTGGGTTGCCCTGTGAGGACAGTGTGGTATGAATTAAAAGTGCCCACAGAGCCTGATATGATAAGCTCTCCACTGTGCCAGGTCAGCCCTCCTTTGAATGTTTTCCATAAAGATCTGTGTAAAAGCAATGCTTGTCTTTTTGTACTCTGAAAAATATGCTTCATATTTCAGTTTCTCTTTGTTTCTATGGTAAAATGGCAAGAACGCTATCATCAGGAATACAAGGGAAACCAGGGCTGTAGTAGCAGCTGGTGGGCATGTGAGGCCTCAGTGACCAAAGAGAAGCAGTCTGGTGGAGAAATAATGGCAGCTGGGTGGTGGTGGCACATGTCTTTAATCCTAGCACTCAGAAGCTGAGATAGAAGCAAGTGGATCTTGCTTGGAGTTCAAGGGCAAACTGGTCTGCCGAATGAGTTCCAGAACAAACAAGGATACAAAGAGAAAATCTGTGTTGAAAAACAAAAATAAGTAAAGAAACAACCAAATAAATAAATAAATGAGAAATAATGGCATGAGAATAACTAGGAAGTTACTTTCAAGTACTGTAAATTTCAGATGAATGATGGGGTTTCCCTGAAAAAATATTTTATTATTTTCAATAAGCTTCAAGACTCTATAAAAATATACTTAAAATGTACATATGAATAATGCTTAAATTAAAACTCTTCCCTTTGTTTTCGTTTTGTTTTTTTGAGGCTGGGTTTCTCCGTGTAGTTTTGGTGCCTACCCTGAACTAGCTCTTGTAGACCAGGCTGGCCTTGAACTCACAGAGATCTGCCTGCATCCACCTCTCAGTGTTGGAATTAAGGGCGTGCGCCACCACAGCCCAGTCCTTCCCTGTGATTTTTAAAGACACTATAAAGAACATACTACTCAGTACATGTATGAGCAACTTTAAGTTATACAGGACTATCAGAGTCCCATCTTTGCATAATTTGCAGAGACCCTTGTTATGGTATATTATTATTTTATTATATTATTTCAATTTCTAAAATTGATTTAAATAGCACTAAGTTAATGATTCCCTATTAGGATAGAGTTTTTAAAGTATCATCTCGATGACCCTGTTATTTCCTAGATTTTGAAGTAGAGACATGAATATAAAGTGCCAAACAGTGTGATGACTTCACGGCTTCTCTGAACAGCAGTGTCATTCCCTCTTCTAAAGACTAGATCATACTTTAAAAACTCATATTTGCACTGAGGAAGAAAGAACCAGGCACTGACTACATCTTACGTGATGGATCTAAAAATATGATACTTAGGCAAATTTTCCTTGTGGGGAACCAAATCTTTTGGGGAACTTATTAATATATTATAGAACCTACCTGTGTCAGACTGATCAGTTTATCAGACTGAGGTAGTCTAGCCAACTTCAGGGAAATTCAGCCGTGATGATAAAAGCAGTTCAGGACATTCAAGTAGAGTAATAGTAATTTTCCTAATGAGCATTAAAGATGGCATTAATGATATCTGGCATGAGTTCCAGGCTATCCACCATGTGAATGTGGGATCATTCTGGGACTAGGAACAGTTCTAACTTCCTAGGCATCACAAACCATCCAAATCTATAGAGTTCACATGTACTAGCGGGGATTTCACTTATTCTTTAAAAGTTTGCTCAAGATCTTTGTCCCAGAAGGACTGCAAGAGGAGAGAGAGCAGGGGCCATGCATTCCTGGCTCTCAGCAGAGCCCAGACAAACACCCATGGATCATATAACTCCCAGGTGCGGTAGAGAACCTACTGCGTGAATCACAGTTTTGTAGAAAGTAGACATTTGTAGGATCCCTGACATTCAATTAGTATTTCTACTGGTTTTTTTTATCAGAAAAAAATCTTGAAAGACAAGAGACAAGTTCCCAGTCATTAGGCATAATTCCTTTGTGCTCTTTAAAATTTAGCCCAGTGACTGCTTTTGGAACACTTCACTCCACTGAGGCAGCTATCAAGGGGAAGACTCACAAAGTGGCATTGCGAAACTGCGAAGGAGAACTAGGTTTTATTAGCTGCTTGTTTTAGGACCTAAATTTGAATATTTATAATCAAAAGAAGGTGAATGATTGGGTTGAGGATGAGCTACCTACTGCTTCCATCTAGGAAGGAGTCTGGTGGATAACTAGCTAAGAAAGTCTGTTGGGCCCTCAGGATTTCTGTAGTCATCTGATGTATCTATCACATATTCAGGATATGAGGGTGATGTCATACTTCAAGATTCAAATCCCCAAATATTTTCACATCAGTTTTCTCTAATCTCATCTTGGGCAACACTACTGAAAACCATTTATAACAATGTGATACCACAAATACCTGACACAATGTCACCACGATAAAAAGTTAAATGAGAAAAATGAATAGAAAAAAAATGCAGGAACAATTGTGTACTTTCTGGAAGAGAAATCTGAGAGATCCATTCAAGTGACAATGGAGAGTCTCCAGGTCAGTTAAAAGGGACTGTGGGAGGTCATCTGGGTGCTGAAAGAATGGCATCCAAACCACCGGGGAGTGCTCACAAGCCTAAACTCTTAACCATACACATAAAGCTATTTGTTTTTGTGTGAGTTCCATACAGGTTGCAAATATTTCTCATGCTATTATATTAAATAGCTACATGAAATCCTATCAGAAACCTACATATATTACAATGGTGGATCTTTAAAACTATCATAAGAGTTTAAAACCCATGCAGAAATTCATCTAAAACACAAAGACATTTAGCTAAGATAATGGAAACGCTGACTCTGTGTCATCTCTTTTACCGTTTGAGCATTTTTACTGTACAGCATTTCTCCATGGTCCATGCAAAACAAACTGAAAGTTTTCAGTGGGCCTGTCAGTACTATTAAATAAGACGGACATTGTTCACCATCCTAGTTCTTAGTAAATGCAGCCTTTTAAAAATGAAGAGGAAGAAATAGTATGGTGTGGTGATACACAGTCAAGGTGCATGAAGAACGAAGGAACATTTTACAGACAATCTGTAATGGTTACAACATATATGTAAGTGACACGCTGTGCTGTTTACAAACCAGGGAAGCCGGAAGCATGGAACAGTGCATCCTACTCAGATACTGTTCACAGCAATGACGACAAGGCAGAGGCCCAGCATGGGACTAGGAGAGAAAGATCAGAGGGGCAGTGGAGGGCACACGGTTGGGTCAGTCATGGAGGACAGCTATGTCCTGGACCTTCAGGCAGGACAGCCATAGAGGACAGCCAGATCCCACATGAGCCCCTGGGAAACACTGTGGATAAACAGTGTCCTGCACAGATTTCAAAAAATATTCAGCAATATTCTACTCTATATATGTTTATCAACACTTAAGGCATTTGCAGTATATAATGCACAATGTATATGTAAATATTATTAAATATAAACAGTTTTAATTAGTACATTAATGAAATAATTTTTAAAAAAATCAGAATAACCTTCACATCAGAATTATTTTCTATTTATAATTATAGAATTGCCAAAACCAATAGAATAGTCATGATTTGTTAAAAGAAAGAAGTTAAAAGCTCCCCTCCAGTCAACACAGTGTGGACACTGGACTTTGAATGACATGGCAGACGGCAAGGAAAAGTGATCTCTGCAGATGCATCAGTCACACACAGTACCACTGGCAACAAGAGCAGCAACCAAAATTACTAAAGAAAGAACAAAAACTCATCAGCATTCCCGATACATTCTCGGAGAACTCGGACACAAAAGATCAGGGGATCTGATATGAAAAAGAAATGCGAAGGATAGGAAAGTAGGAACTAGTGACTATGGCCCAGAAGGAAAAGGCAATGACACTGTGGGAAAGAGTGACTGGGGTTCCGAATCAGGTTATAATCAAACAACATGAAACAAATGAGTCTTTCGAAATGAGGTCAAGAGGACAAAAATAATAAGATCCACTGGTCACCAAATTATACTTCATTGTCAATAAATCTGTGGTAAGAACAATTAAATCAGTCCCTTCTATTATTAAATCAATGAGTTATATATATTATAATCAAATATGGGGAAACTTTGATGGATACACCCTTCAAGTCTTCTGCCCTTTCACTAAATACACCGTGTGTGTGCGTGTGCGTGCGTGTGTGTGTGCGTGTGTGTATGTGAATTTGTGCGTGTATGTGTGTGTATGCGTGTGTGTGTATGTGTGTGTGTGCGTGTGTGCATGTGTGTATGTGTGCATGTATGTGTGTATGTGTGTGTCCAACCTAGATCCCATTACTTCGGAAGAATGAGATGGGAGGACCATATAGGAGTGAAAACAAGACCAATAACTTCAAGACATATGCATCATTTTAAAACTAAACTAAAACAAATCTACATGTACCCACCATAAAACATCGCTGTTGCTATCACACAGCATTAAACATATTTCTAGCCACTCAGTGATTCTGCTCCCCTTAGTTAATCTTACAGTGAAATAATATTAAGTAATTAACAGCTTGACAATGATGGAAACAGATGTCACCAGTAAAAAAAAAAAAAATGGAGGCAAAGTGATGCAGAAGACGGCCAAATCGTTCAGGATCAGGAGGCCTGGCTTCCTTCCATAGATGTCACTCATTAAGGCTTTACCTAAGGCAAGTCATTTAACCTGGTTACACTTAAGCTTCTCTTTCTTCAGCCATCTGCCTTCTACTAGGAATGCTGTGACAATTAAGAAGAGTGCCTATAAAAGTGCTTTGAGGTCACAGGAGAAAGACCATGTAAACACAAGGTATGATTATTCTGATTATATGGAAGTATCAAGTAGATTTTTTTGTGCAAGCTATAATCACAAAGGAAAGTAATCCGCCCTGGTAAAGGTGATGCTGTAAATTACAATCCGTGTCAGTTTCGACACTTATTTTAGACAGTCATGTCAGAGACGCACAGTCGAGAGAAGTCACTTCCGTGCGGTGCTGAGCAGAGGTGAGAGATGTGAAAGATGCCCTGGAAAGCGGACAATGCAGAGCCATTTATTAAATGGAGGCTTGAACCAATGCCACTAAAAGATGAACTCTGGTAGCTTATAATACAGCACTGCAGCTAAGCAGTCCCTGGACAACATTAAAAGCAATTTGGGGCTTCACAGTAACCACCATTATTTCTATCGCAGTACCTATTCCTAAGGAAGGAACCTAAATCCTCCAAATACTGGTTTTACGATAACTGTTACTAAGTTCTACATAGCATTTTCTAGAAAATGAGCAAAACATTTAATAAAGCCACACTTCATTAGTTAAGCCTCCTCTACTTCCAATTACCAATATTCTAATCTGCCTACACTTTTATTTCTTAATTAAAGTTACTCCGATCTATCAAAGTATCATCAATTAAAATCAAATGTAAATTAATCGTGGCTGTGGATCCCTACACCCATATACAGTTCTCATCAGCTGGTATCGCACTCCTTGTCTCTGGGTAGGTTTCATTTATTCAAGGCTTGCAAAGTAATTTAACCGCCGGCAGATATGTGGGGTGTGCATAGAGCCTGCCATATTATGCTAACTTTATTGATGATAACATTTGTTGTAATGGTTCCAAATGCTGTCTTTGCAGACACCTTACTGCAATCAGTCTTCAAAATGAACTTTGTCTAGCAGGTTTGGGACAGAACCACTTAGTACTCAGAATCTTGAACTCCGCTGGTCAAGATTGAAGACACTTGGCGCTGTACTAACATAAGACATTCTGCAATCCATTTTTCACAACCCAAACAAAATGGGCACAAGAATGTTGGCACCGACCTGGAGTTCATCAACAGCACTGATGGCTACCCATACAGGAAATGGAGCCTTGCAAACAAGTTGTCATTGGCTAGTGTACAAATGGGAAACCCAGGTTAAACCACAATTGTTTGGGGAACAATTCTATTTAGCTTTCATTGTGTTCACTGAATCTGTTTTATGTGATATAAAGAAAGGCCTTCTCATTTTCCACTGTTAAGATTTCTGAGCACTACTATCTGATTCTATGCATGTTAATTTACCTCCAGGGAATGTTCAAGTTAGTAAGGGATATATTCCCTATTGACTGAATTATTTCAAATTTCTATTTGCTACCGTTTGTATAAAGGAATATTATTTATTTGCCTTTCCACTTGACGAACACATTTCAGAAAAGCCCGAGACAATCACACACAGAATGTGCTACATTCAAGGAAAAAAATCCATCTCAGTTTCTTAGAAAAGAGATGTAGCTATCATGAGAAAAATGCTTTTTTAGTACTAATATTAAAAAGATGCCATACATATGCCCAATGTGTGGATCCCAGAACCAGGGGACTGAGGCAGGAGAACCCCACAGCTGAAGATAGCTGAGCCCAGTAACTTTATCTCCCAATAATCATGCAGAAACCATTAATGACAGATTTGGAGAGAAATTTAAGTGGAACTATTTCACTAAGAGAAAGGGGAAACTCAGAAAAGTGAGATGGTTTTATAGGTGAAACAAAACCATATGGTGGCAATGATGCCACCATTAAAAACCAAGACAATGACAAGACACTGCTTGGCTAAATTTCAAACATACCTGAGGTCTGACTTTTTACAAAGGGACATTGAAAGTGCTTATATGAACAATTTCCACATGAATGCTCTCTACTGAAACGACACATGACATCATAGCTCAATCCACTGAAAGCCTTGACGAGAAGTTTGCCTTCCAGATTAAAAAGACAAAGAATAGTGAAATTGCATATCCAGATAAAGGGATGATAAATTCTTCTTTTAAGTTCTATCTCTACCACAAGGAGTGCCAGGAGACTTTTGGAGTTATGCAATTTAATACTGCTTGCACTCTATAATAACACTAACCAAGTGGTAATTATGAATATCTAAGAATCATGTGCTTGTAGGATAGGTTCACACACAATGTTTATGGTTCCTTTTAAAAATTCAGCAACCATGCTGTTATTCCTCGCTTCTCTCCCCTACCTTAGCACACTTCTGTTTGTTTTAGAAGTAACTAAGCTCAAATAGCTTTTAGCTAAATTATTCATTCCCTGGGTGAGGGACTGTGGGTCTGGAAGATGAACCTGATTTATCTAAAGGCCTTCAAAGGTTAGAAACTTTGTTGATTTTTTTCAAAGGGAAAAGTTAAATAATTATAATATCCCTAAACACTTCTGTAAGAATACAACGTCAGACAAGTTATAACTTACAAACCTGAGAGTCAAAGGATGCATTGCATCGTGATGCTTTCCAGACTTAAGTTGAAATGGAAGTAGGGGTATGGTTGAAAACAGGGAGACTTCACTGTCTTGAGTTGATCTAAACAGCAAACGAAAACCAGCATGCCTTTTTAAATTAGGAAAACAATATTTGTTTTCCTCATGAAACAATGCTTACCTTCATTTTTGTTAAGAGTCTAAGGAACAAAAACATTTATATAATATTACAGTGGATTTTGAAAGATCTAGAAAATAAAAAATAAATTTTCATTTAATTCACACTTCCTGAATATTCTTCAAAGAGTGATAGCAAGCTCTCATTGCTAGAATGGAAAATTCCTCATAAAAATTTAGGGAGAGAAGAGTACTTTTTATATTTGTAATTAAAAACTTGCCATCAGTCATTTCTAACTCACTTCATCATCAGCATATTAATTGCATTTAGTCAACTATAACACAACAATATTAAATTTTCCTTTAATGTGACATCACAACAAATGAGTCTCATGGATCCAGTTTTTAGTCATTAATATCGGCAAGCCCAAAGCTTAGATTAACTGGGGATCTTTAGCTTTCAATGTCAATTAACATTTCTTGTGTCCATTAGCAGATTATTTGACTACTCAATAAAATATTTATACTGCTAAGTTTCAGAAACAATAGTGTAGTTTCCTAATGACATTCATAGTGATATTTTCTTGTCAAATTATTTACAGAAAAATATTGGGAATGAATTTATATAATCTGCAGAGTCAGCATGCCCAAGGTCAGGCTAACTTACCTTCATTTGTCCTATTATGCAATGAGAATTTTATCTAATTCTGGACCTTAAGCTATATTGACAACACACTGTTCATGAACTTTCTCTCTGGAAACAATGTTTGCTGCCATTAAATGGATCGAGAACCCCATCTTTCTTAAACATCAACTATATTATAAAACTATCTCAGTGTTTTAGGCATACATTTTGTATATGTTTGAGGTAAACTGTTTGTTTTAAGTGCTACCATTTATTTCCCTCCTTCTGTCCTTTGCTTTTATAAGGGGAGTTTAAATACTATTAGAGATGGCATCCCGTTCTATACTTCTTTACCTAGAGTGTGGTGGCACTGATATTATGCAGTTTCAAATCTAGACATTTAGAGGAACTCTGGAACATGACTAGCCTGCTGAACAGTAAAGGATCTCATGAGAAAGAGTCCAGGGTTCCTGCCCACAACTGTCTCAAATAGCAGACATGCAGCTCGAGAGCACAGCCTAGACCAACAGAAACACCAGTAAGCCAAGCAGTCCAGACAACACACAGACTCAAAGGCAGTGGAAGTGTTTCTTATTTTAAGTCACTGAATTTTATGCCAATTTGTTTTCCAAATATTTTGTAGAGATGGATGACAGAGATGCTTCTATTTCCTCATACTTCTTTGTTGGTTTGCTTGTTTCAAGACAGGGTTTCTCTGTGTAGCTTTGGAGTCTGTCCTGGCACTCGCTCTGTGAACCAGGCTGACCTCGAACTCACAGAGATCTATCTGTCTCTGCCTCCCAAGGGCTGGAATTAAAGACATGCTGCACCACTGCCTAGATTTCCTCATACTTCTAATTATTAATTCTTCCACTATTAAATGCAAACAATAACACTTTTTGTCTTTTCTTTTGTTTTGTTTTTGGTCTGAAGAGGAGTAGGCATATCTGGCTAAAATTCTGATAAGAATATTTTAAAAATGTCATAAAATGACAATGTATTCATAGTTCTCACTCTTCTTGTAATTGCAAAATTAGCTTCTAAATATGATATCCAACTGGTTATTTATTAGTCGCTTGCCTATATAGGAGTATGGAGAAGGTGGGCAGTTTGAAGCAGACATATTAGGAGCTGAAGAAACCGCATAACTACTGAGTCCTGCTTGTTCTGGACAGATATGAGAAAAACCTGTCACAGATCGGGCTGGCATGCTGCTAGGAGATTCTATAGGAACTGAGCATGGGACAACACCCTGTAAGTACTCCTGACTGGAGGCCCTAGCAGCTTCATTAACATGATTGGAATGAGACTTAATTAGGTTCTACTCTTAATGTTGAAGGGTGTTTTATTTTCCTGGGAGAACTATTTCGCCTTGGGATTTTTTAGGAGTGACTTCATGAATTCAGTAAGAATTTGAATACACTGCTAATACTGTTCCAACACTGAGGTCTTTTAAGATAAACTGCTACTGTCCAGTACTCAATGACCAAAGGTAACGGAATCGACCTTTATTAATAACTATCAGGAAAAGAGCCATTGCCAATAGTCCTCTGGTTTCCATTCTGAACTCCTGGCATGGGTGACAAATCCAAATGCCTCATGCTCATTACCAAAACTAAAGGTGCAACATCCTGCTTACCATCTTGGTCTGGTCTAATTAGAGGCCTATTAAGACCTAAGTTTAGTCAATGCATACTAAACCTTGGGATTTTAGACCTCACTTAAGTTACACAAGGATAAGTCAAGACTGGCATCTCCTTGGTGCAGAATTGCCTCCGACATTACTGTTCCTCTCACAGCCTTCCCATTCCTCGCCTGCCTTGATTCCTGCCCACTGTTCCACCCTCCATGCTCAGCTTCAGTTCCATTTTAGGAGCCCTCATGTTTTCCAATCAATTTCTCCTTGATTGAGGTAGAGTTCGTCTTGTCGGGAATCAAAAGTTGTAGCTGCTGTAATTGCCATGCCAAAACACATGACTGCTACATGTCAAATGGACACCAGGTTGTGGGTGGGGGGAAGCTTTGCTTCCACCACAACTGCAAAAGTAAGCAAGGTATTCAATAAAATAATCAACACCCAGTTCCTTGTTATTTATTTCTAACATTGTCACCAGAAGACATGTCATAAAAAGCCCCTTCGGTTTCATGATTTCCTGCCAGATAATTTACACGGTGAGCAGCTCTACTCTGCCTTTCTCATCTCTTTCCCTGATTTCCTACCTACCTACTCAGAGAAATCTATTACTGTTCTCCTTACCACATCCTCTAGGCTTTCCTTTGTGCCCCCCCACGGCACAGTTTCTTCATTCCATTTCAATTTACACTGTCCTCTTCATTGAGTATCCCGCTAACTATTCAATCTGGGACATTGTCTTTTATTCCTCACAGGCTGATTATTCCATCACTGTGAACTCAATCCAACACTTACATATATCATTTGCATTGCATTTTCACTTATTTTAGTTTGTGAATAGCTTCAGATTTGTGTGTATAGCAACTTATTTTTCATTAAATTTAAAGCTTTCACAAACCTGAAACAAAGTGGTTTCAAATAAATAAACCCAGTGTTTGTATTATAGAATTGAATCCACGATGGGAGTGATGCCATTGAATGACTGGTGTCACAAAGATATTCAGGAGGTATTTAAAAGACAGCCAAATCTTACAAAGCATGATGTTTAATAACTTAAATAGTTATCAACTGATATCTTAATAGACTTCTAATACACAGAATTGCTTAATAAAAGGACACATGCTTTCAGCTTCCCATTCTACTTTTATTTTTAGTATTTATTTATTTTCATAGGTGCCTGCATTGAGTGTATGCCACCTGTGTATGAGTGCAACCCCCCCCACACACACAAAGAAAGCATCAGATCCATTGGAGCTGGAGTTACAGGCCTGATAAGACATATAGAGCTCATAGGGGCACTAAGAACTGAGCTCAGGTCCTCTGAAAGAGAAGAAAGCACTTAAGCCCTGAGCCACCTTGCCAGTCCCTAATTTACCTATTCCAATGTTGAAAATATAACGTAATCTGTTACCGGTGGCATAGGCCTGTAATCTGAGCTACTTGGAGGAGTAAGCAAGACAATTATAAACTCAAACTCTAAAGCAGGTCTGGGCTACAGAATGCTGCGTTCCAGGCCAGCCTGAAGTGGCATTTCACTTGTGTTTTAATAAATGAAGTTTTCTTGAAGATCAGAGAGTAAATGGCCCCACTGGTCAGCTTTACAGACAGTGGTAAGACACTCCTTCAATCCCCGTAGCCACACTAACTGCCATAGAAACCGTGAGGTGCATGCCTTTAATCCCAGTGGTGCATGGCTTTAATCCTAGCCCTAGAGAGGATTATCAAACGGAAGGAGACAGCTCTGAGACAGTCTCATTTGAGATTCCTGGAGGCAGGGGTGCCATTTCGGACCAAGGTCAAGGAAAGAGCCAGTGGCTGGCTGCTTTACTTTTTGGATCTTAAGGTTGAACCCCAATTTCTCTCTCTCTGAGTTTTACTAATTGTGCTTCACAAGTTCACATAACATAGGGAGACAATGTCTCAAAATACAACAAGACATCAAAAAACATGGGCAAGGGATAGAGCCCAGTGGCAGAGGGTCTGTCGTGCATGCATGAGACTCTATTACCCCTGTACCACCAAAAGAACAGACAAATAAATAAGCATAACTTTAAAAGTTAATACTTTCTGATTTGAGAATTGTTTGAAATTTTCCACAGACTAGGACCAAACAAGCTCCAATCAGATATTAGCATTTCTTGGCAAGATTTCCATGCCAAGATGTTTTTGTTTCAGACTGTCCTTGGATAGCTTCTCCTTCAGTGGGAGCTATTTGCAGCTTCGTGGCCATCAGCATGGTTGTTCGGCTACACGGCCGCCTGTGCACTTCCAACCCTGTCCTTGCTGAAGATGAGGTACAGGTGATCCGATTGCTAAAGGCTGTACATCTCTACCAGGCCCTTGGTATTTGCTGCTGTAGGGAGACAGAGCACTCTGGGTTTAATAAACTGTCTAAATGTCATCAGGCGCCATACACAAAGGTAAATGGCATATTTACGACATGTCTGTGCCACCCAAAAAATTCTAGATTACACTGATCTTTAATCCAAAGCATCTAACTCTCAAGTGAAATTATAGATATTTCAGTATCTGAAATTGTGATGAGCATTTTGCGGATCAAAATTACTTCTGTGTATAAATTTTAGCAGTAAATATGAACCCCAACATCTATTTGTGTCCCAGAAATAAACTTCTTCTTGTTTGCAAAGTCACTATTTCACAAATATCACAAATAAATCTTCAATCAAAATAAAATGTAATGCTGGAAAAACATGATTCATCCATCACAATGTTTTAGTCATTTGCCACTTTTTCCCACCTTGAAGTCTTTTAAAGAGATTATTTTTGTAATTTTCACATCCATATGAAATTTTAATATATTCCATATGTATTTGCATGCATCCTATATTGTATGCATATATGCACTTTATACATAAAATAAATATAAGGTCTCTCTGAGTAAATATATATTTAAATAAAATTTAATTTAAAAATTTTATTTATTTATATTTATTCATTCATATTTATTATATTTATATGAATATATTTATTTATATGAATATATAAAAATATGAATATATTTATTCATATTTAACTTAAATTTATAACTACCTACTGAACAAGCATTAAAGAGACTTGTTTTTACTTTACATAAATTGTAATATATCAAATTTTGCATGCAAATCAATTTATATAAGTGCATATGTGATGTAATCAATTTTTTTAAAAAAATCATTCAAAGTACTATATTTCCAGGAAAAACTAATGGAAACCAATTACTTTTTATATTTAATAAGTTTAACATTTAAACTTTGGTTAATATAAGAAAATAATTCACGTCAGTGAAATGACTCAGTCAATAAAGGTGCATGCCACTAAGCCACCAGCCTGATCTCTGATCCTGAGACACAGAGAAGAAGAAAACTGACTCTAATAAGCTATTCTCTGACCTCCACACACATGCTGTGGCAACATATATACATGTATTCACATACATGCATGCATGCATACATAGATATATACTTATCATGTATACACACATAAATAAATGTAATTAATATTTTTTTCCAAAAAATAGAAAACATGTCTCACTGGCTACTAGATAATCATACATATAGTGTCAATTTTTTGTTTCTATTACTTCAAATGATTATTGATTGAATAACGTTCATAAAATTAAATACTAGGCACTAAATGCAGTCTAAGCTCTGTGATTCCCTTACTTCTGGCTGCTGTATACACGCCTCCCAGGTAACTCTACCATCCACTAATTCCTGCTATTGACTACATACTTTAAAATGGCCACTGGCTCTAGGTCACACTGGCCACTCTTTTATTGTTAGCTGGCTACTTGTAAGAACCCATACTCAGCATTTCTTCACACTACCCATATATTTGCAGTTCTTCTCACTTCTCACTTAACTTAGGAACATGCTAAATAATTTTCCCTCTTCTTCCTTTCCCTATGCTACTTTTAGGCGTCTGATATCTCACCAATCTTTCCTATCTGTATGGTCACTGTCCTCATCCCCCACCCAGTATGCTGGCCATTATGCACCATTTAATGCTGCATTTTGCTCTTCTTTTTATTCTATTGGCAAAATTGTCTTTCTAAATTTTAGATATAATCATGACACACCTTTGCTTTGATTGTATCACTTCAGCCAGTGAGATGGTTAAGAGGGTAAAGCACCGTATTTCCAACCCTAAGACCTGAACTCAATCCCAGCCTACATGGTAGAAGGAGTTGCTCTCTCAGCTCCATTTGCCCGCCATGGCCCTTGTGAATGCCATACAAACATGCAAAAGAAATAAACAAATCCTTTCCGTGTCCATGACAAAGACTTTCCCCAAATGCTTCTAAATTGCTCTTTCAGTCTCATTTTGCAACATTTTCTGATTTTGTTTTATAATTTCCTTTTCTATCTTTTGATTCCCCCTTCCTCATGCTTCTTCCTTTCCCCAGCTCATTGTCTAAGCATCTCCCTACATTGGACAGCAAACAGCAGCCCCCTTTTCTCCAGATTTGCTGAAGTTCCCCCATCACATTGTTCTTATCTGCGATGATCTAACCAGACGTGTATTGTTTGTGACCCCACTTTACTAGAAAATGGTTTATTGTTCTGTAAGCAGATTTCTTTATGTTGTTAGCTCCTTCTCTGTGTTTGATAGAGTACATGAACTTGGCAGCATTTTTCAACATTGGAAATAACAACCTATAGCTTTCTTCTTAATGGGAAAAAGAACCCTCATTCCTTCACACATGGACAACAAATGGATGCTATTAAAACGCTGAAGGTCTAGTGAACCAGCACTGATTACATAGTCTTGGGTTTGTAACGAGATATTCAGAAATGAAATAAAATTCATCAAAGCTTAGGAAAGATCACCAGTTTAGTCTCACTTATCTATTGCACATCTGCCTGGCCACATTATCTTACTGCTCAAGCAGCATTTTTGCATTTCAATGTGGCATTCTATCAGATTAATACCCAAGATATTCCAGCTGCACTGCAAGTGAGTGAGTGGACATACAGGGGTATTATGCATGGCTTGTATCATTGACACTGAGCAAAGGAAATGTGATTAGCACCAAATTGCATCTGACAGGGGAATCAGAAACTTGTCAAACACGATGACATGGTCCAGTGTTTAGGAGGCAAAAGGGGAAATAGAGAAGCAGGGAAGCCTGGCATGGAGACAGCAATAAAACACTGCAGCAATGATAAATTAATTCATTTACTTATGAAAAATTAGAGGCTTCCACACACAGCTCTCATTTATAATCTTGTCAATCTGGCTGAGTAAATAAAAGGGTTCTGCAATATTAGTGAAAAAACACAAGCAAGAGAAAGAAAAGGCAGCAGTTGGATTCTTTCACTTACATACACTAACCTGGTGTGCAGCACAGTGGCCTTTGGAAGGATTTTTTGTGAGTGGATACATTATGCTTACACAATTTTCACTTATGAATCTCTTTCCTGGCTTGATATTTTTAGCTCTTAAACCCCAGGACATAGAACCATCATGATGTTCTCAGCCTTGCGTTATTCAGGGTATTTAAACAAAAGGACCCTTTAGTATAAACACCATGCTATGCTTTTGGAAGGCTCTTAGAGGGAAAGCATAGAAAGCTGTCTGGCATTCTCTGATACCAAGTACTACAGGTACTACAGCCCAGCTGTAGAAAAGTGACTACCATGCTAAACACATGCATCTCCAGATGGCTCACAAAGGGAAGGAGGTGAGTCTAAACCTTTTGTTTTCTCTTCCTCTAAACTGAAGGGGGCGCTGGAAACAGAATTACCTGGGCCTTTGTGTAGCTCTTCCAGATACTTTCAAGAAGAGTTTTCTCACTCTATGTTGGGAAACTTTCCCTCTTACCATGGCTATGGGAACAGAAATAAATGATGCCAGGAGTACACTCTGCAGGAACAATTTGCTGTTCATCTAAATGGAAGATCTAGAAAAATAAGGGACATCTGAAGAAGCAGAGAATATCCTCAGAGCTTTTGGTTTAACTAGTCAAGAAAATGTTTAAGAACATTTTCTTTTAAGACTTCTTTATGTATATCTCTGTGTATATGTGTTTGAGTGAATATATGTACACACGCATGTGTGAATGCCCACAAAGGCTAGAAGAGGGTGTTGGTTACCTTGGATCCGGAGTTAAAGATATATGGAAACTGTTCAACATGTGTGCTGGGATCTGAACTCCAGTTCTCATGATTGAGTAACAAGTTCTCTTAATCACTGAGTCATCATCCCTCCAGCCCCTCAACATTAATGTGTTTGTGTACCATCCTGGAGATTAGACCTATGCCCTAAGGCATGCTAGGTAAGTACTGCACCAATGAGCTATTCCCCTGGTCTTTACAAAAACAAACAACCGAAAAAAATTATTTTTGTATAGAAATTTTTGTATATTAATTTTTTTCATTGTTTTACATATATATGTATATAAAATTTCGGAAATCAAGATTAAGTAAAATATTTTTGGAAGAAGGATGATTTGTTTTATACAAAATACTGTACTTTTAAGTGCTTTTATTAATAATCCAAACTTAATATCTCAAGTGCCAACTAACAAACATAGCAGATCTATACTGTACGGAACTTCTATACAGTTGCCTATTACCCAACATTGGAAAAGTGCTAACTACAAACACAGTCAATCAGGCAAATGTCAGGAAATAGCATACTGAAAGAAAGAAGCCTTACCCAATACATACTACATCTCTTCACTTATATGAAGTTCTAAGACAGGGAAAACCAATCGATGGTAGAAAGCTCTGAAAAATGTGGCTGCTTCCAAGGCCTTTGAGGGTGATTGGAGAAATGATCTTCTGAGGTGGTAGCAATTCTTCTTGTCTCTGTAGGGCTGAGCATTTGTCCAATTCTTCCAATGAGGCCCGTGAGATTTTTTTCACATTTTATAGTATGTCAGTTTTACCCTGGAAGATCTACAAACAATACATATCTCCAGGTAACAGTATGCACGTGCAGGCTAAATAGTTTCTGGGCGATGTGCACTGATGGCTTCAATTGCTTGGATATGCGTTAAACAATAAGGGATTAAAAGATGGTGACAGAAGTACATGAATATATATGCGATAAATAAAACAGGGTGATGTGTTAACTATGAAGCCCAGGTGTTAAGGAGAGACGATTTCACAGAAAAAATATTATAGCTTTAGGAATATTTGAAAAGTCAGGCAATAAAACTGGCATAAGTGTACTTTCCTACAGGCATGGAGCCTAGCAAGGCTGTGAATGACTCACAGGGATCAGAGAGCAGGAGGCAGATGCAGAGGTGTGCAGCAGCTGTGGACCACTTATTTGGTTCTGAAGCAGAACACACACAATGCCCAGTCACCCCGAGACCCCTAACTGAATCAGAGAAACAGAGAACTCAACATGTCCCTCAGAAGGGACAAACACTTGCCACATTGCTAAGTACCTACATCATCTTTCCATGTGTGTGATTTTACTTCAGAAAAAGACAAAGGAAAAAAAAAGAAAACCTATGTGGAGTTTCAAGAAAAAGCCTAGAAGGAAATGCCTCCCTCAGGGGAGAGCACAAAAAACGCTATGGGGACTAAGAAACAAGTTGTTCGCAATGTTTAAAATCCAACAGATCTCACCTAGGAATGTCCTCAAAAGAGAAACTCCAAAGTGCACATTTTCTACTTTATTCCATCATTTACATATTTACCTCTTCTTAGCTTACCTTGATTTCAAGAATATGTTTTCCCCAGGCCAGAATGTACATCAAATTTTAATAAAACAAACTAAACAAACCAAACCAAACAAACAACAACAAATTAGGCTATATAGTACTACAAGCTTTTCCTAATTCTACACTTTATTTTTACTGCTTCCACCAGTAATGCAAGTACTTGTAAACCAATCTAAGGAAAAAGCTTTCATTATTCAAAGTACAAATTCTAATATTTAATTGGATTAAGAGAATGAAACTACAATCACTGTCAGTCTCACTATTGCCAAAGTTCACTGTTAAAGGAGAATAATACCTTGTATTAACCAGTTTGCACAAATCACTATAACTATAATTCCCAATGGATTTTCAGGTCCTAAAACAATTAGTTCCTATTTGAACAACAAATGAAAGGCCCTGACTGACACTGAAATGCCTGTAATTGGCTACATTCTCAGCTATGCCCTTCTGATACACATCAGAAATAAAAACAGTGTTTGGTGTTCAATTCCCAGATTACTAAGAAATGGAACTCTCAAATTTCTATCTCAGTCAAAACCACTACCCCAAATTTCAGACCACTGACAGCACCCAAAGCCAGGTTTCCAAAACCATTAGCATTGAAGCCTCAGCTCAGTAAACCAACCCATCACCTCCATGTGATCAGAAGTGCTGACTTCATCTCTCTCTCTTTCTCCTCTCTCTCCTCTCTCTCCTCTCTCTCTCTCTCTCTCTCTCTCTCTCTCT
>LOJH01012978.1:10079-20990 GCA_001685095.1 Ellobius talpinus | reverse complement strand
CTGTCTCTGCCTCCTGAGTGCTGGGATTAAAGGCATGCACCACCACTGTCCAGCTCAGTGTTTAATTAGTTTAACTTTCCCCTGATATGTTGATTTATAAACAGTGCTAAAACAGAAAAATTTGTCACAAATGACTCTCAAATTATTTCTTTAACATGCCTTAGAAAGTGAAACTTATGAGTAAATAATATTTAATGATGTTTTTATTGATACATTGACAATTCCCTACAATATACTTTTGTCATATTCTTCCTCTTTCCCCAAATTCCTCCCAGATTCTCTCCCTAAATATTATTTTTAAAGTATAAAATGTTCATTGATACAATGCATTAACCTACTTTCTAGAACTATTCTTATGATAATATCTTCCTCTTTATCACATATGCTGTTCACCTGCTGACACCCTCACCAAGCCTTGAGGTTGTTACTCCATTAGAAGCTGCCAATTTTCATTAAGGTGAGGCATTGTGCTCCCCTTCCGCTTAAGTGGATCACTGTTGCCATCAGTTGTGTGAACCAAAAGGAAGCAGAGACTTCATGGCAGTGCATCTGCTCCGAGATAACACCTGCCCCTGAAATGGGAAGTTTCATATAATTTACAAGATATGGCTAGAGATTAGGATTTAACATAACTCACATGAGCATCTAGATGCCCCTTATGACACATTTTCAAGAATTGTACCTGAAATCTGGAAAAGAAGCACACAGTAGAAACCTGTGGAGTTGTTCCATGTAAATCACCTGATGTTCACAAACATCCTCTTTCATTCATCTGAGAGAAGAAGAAAATGCCTTACTCAAGCCCACACTACTTCTGATCAGTTTAAAACTGATAACCAAAGTCATCTTCTTCGGCCACAAGGTGTGACCATAACAGAGGAAAGACAAGACTTCACACAGCACAGAGCAGCTGATTTAGCCCTCACTCAGGAGAATAAAATACCCAAGTCTTTAAGTCAGTGTCACATCTGAACAGGGCAATTCCACATAAGAGAGGGCCTGATTCAGACACCACCCAGCGCTAGAGACTATAAAATCTCTTCTAGATAAAAACTTCTACTATGCATATTTTAATTGTTTGGCCAACAGAATTAATCATCTGACATCTGTCTCCGAAACAGGATTTTGTGGTAGAAAGGAGCTGCAAGCATTAGGTAGAATGCTTTTTATATACAACCATTTTCATGGAGAATTGTAATACATGGATATTATTGTCAGAAGTAAAGAAAAAGCCAGGCATGGCAGTTCAGATCTGCAGTTCTAGGACGTGAAAGGCTGATGCAGGAGAATTTGATGAGTTCAAAGTTGGGCAGGGCTACGTGGAGATTTCCAGGCCAGGCTGGGTTACAGCATGAGATTCTGTCTCAATATTCCTTCTACAAAAAAATAAAAGGGATTTGGACAGCTGGATGATTTAAAAAAATGGCCTCTGACTTTACTGTCCAAGTTGGAATTTAGGAAGATGTTTAACGTTCTCTCACTTTCTTCCTTGCAATCAGGAAGGTATTTATGGAACTCTTCCTTTAGAGAGATTTTGTTTTACTATTTTATTAGAAATTCTTTTCAAATATTTGTGTGACATGAAAATAATTGCTGCAATACAACTTCACTGAAATGTCTGCTTTACTAAATGTCCCTTCACAAAATAATCTGCTTTACTAAGTGCCCACAGATTCTACTAACACAAATTCATTTTTAAAAGAAATACTAAAATGTTTAAACACTTGATTAGTATTTCTCAAATTAGTAGAATGTTTAGTAGTAACAAAGTTAATGTATAAGCATTTCTTAATAAAAAGATTTGCTTATTTAATTAAAAGAATAATTTTGGTTTTGTACATAATTAAGCAACAAAAAAGAATCTTTTTCTAAGGTAATGATCAGGCTCAGACAGTATTATTTTCTATTTTTATTTATTCTTTGATAATTTTGTACAGGTTATACAGTGTCTCTTCATCATATTCAAGTCAAACTTCCCTCTCCACTTCCCTTGGCCATACTCCAAGTATTTCCCTCTTCTGCCTCCATGTACCCTTCTCCTCCTCATCACCATCCATAACCCACTAAGTACAGTACTGCATGGTTGTGGGGCCATCCTCCTGAACATGGACAGTCTACCAACGGCCACACCCAAGAAGAAAAGTGATTCCCTTTCTCCCAGCAAGCATCCATTACCAATAGCTCCTTATCTCATGAGGCCCTCTCCCTTTTGTATGGCTTATTTCATGCAGGTCTTATGCAGTTACCTGCCCTGGATTCATGAGTGCAAAGGGCACATTGTTTTCTGAAGGCAGCATTTCACACCGTTCTCCCCATCCTCCGGCTCATACATCCTTCCCACCCTCTCATCTTTAATGTTCCTTGAGCCTCTGGGTGGGGGTGGAGTAATATAAATGTCCTATTTAGAGTTGAGAATACAACAATTTCTTATGCTCTGCCCTTTAACCAGCTATTTAGTCTTCATGTTGGCTGACTGCCCATGGCATAAAAGGCTTCACAGATCAACATTGAGAGCATCTTGACAATATGTCCGCTTAACAAAACAACAGCAGGGGCATCACACACACACACACACACACACACACACACACTGCTCTTAGAGCCTCTGACCTTTCCAGCTAATGGCGTGAATAACATTGGGAATAAGACCACATAATAATACAAACTAATCTATTTACAAAGAAAGAGTTTAGAAATGTATTTTATAGCAAACCCACAAATTGCGGTCCTAGTAATGTTAAATTGAATTGAATTCCATCTTTCTTAAACTATGTTCGAGATTACAGTCAGCTCTTTACTACTCCTTTCCTTCCCTATTTAAAATGGAATTATCAAAAAAAATTTAGAAGAGTCAAAAGTGGAATATCAAAGTAGCAAGATGTTCTCTTTTCAGAACTTAGAAAAGAAATGGCTCCCTTAGGGGACCTATTTTTATGGATATTAAATGTTCTTTTTGAATTACAAGAATATTCACTACCAACAAACCAGCCAACAGGAAGGGGAAATTCATTCAGCAAAAACCCATTTAGCATCCCACCTATGGAAGTTCCTGTATAGTCTGGTGAGGGGGCTGAACATAAAGGACGCTTTGTTCCCTTTAGAATGTTCACAGTGCTCACAGAACCAATATTAAACAGCTCTTGCATGACTCATTGTAATGCAAAGGGGGTGATAAGAACTGTAAGAGAGCGATGAGTCTTCTGACCTGGATTTGATAAGCATGGAAGTGTGAGGACTGAGTGTTGAAGGATTCCTTGCTAGACATGGTGGGAATGGCCCTTAGGTGCTGAAAATAAACAGGCTTGGTGCATGGAAGTCACAATGAAACACACACACAAAAAGAATGATGATGGCATCTTCCCAAAACCTGAGAGGACTGGTTTTCTTATGCAAGGTGGAACAATCCCTTGGCCTTCTCCAGTTCCATCTCTCTGACAATAAATGAGATTTTCCCACTACCCTTACCTTCTCCAGTTGACTATGTACTGGCTAAAATTGGCAAGTTCCAAGTTCAACAAGACACTCTGCCTCTGTATGATAAGGTGGAGAGCAATCCAGGAAGATAGCTGATGGCAACCTGTGTCCTACATACACACATGCACACACACACATACACACACACACACTAAAAAGGAAGATGATTGCATAAACACAATATTTACATGAATTATGCAGTGATTAGGTGCTCCCAAAACTGGCTCTCATACAGCAATCATCCAAATTAACTACTTATTAAAAATACAGACCACAGGTGCAACCAAATAATATCCTAATATGAAATGAGTAACTATGACACAGTTATATAAACATGCTGAGGCTTGTGGGTCATTTATTAAAATATCTGCCCCTATCATTTACTAACTGTATGATCACAGGCAAACTTTTGAGGTCAGTTTGTTCATCTGTAGAACTGGCATAAGATAGGTGTGCCATAACAGACTTACAGCCATAACAGACTTACGGCCATAACAGACTTATGGCCATAACAGACTTATGGCCATAACAGACTTGCAAGGATTCAGCAAAGCGTGTGAAGTACCCGGCACAATGTATCGATTGGTTCAGAGTTCATATCCAATAAATCATGACTATAACGTTAATAAGAAATGCCCAGAGTAAAGGACAGGACACATCACAGATCTTGTCTTCATGGTTTAATAGAGTGAATGAGAGAAATAGCTTGAATCCTGATTGGATGTCGGCCGTGAGGCATGGAAGGGGTCAGCAATGGCCCATTTCTAGAACCTTACTAGCTTAAGAAAGTATTCTCCTGTCTCAGATTCTCATCTCACCATCCAACAACTGTTGGGTCCTTTAGAATGTCTCCGTAATTCAATTTTCATTGCCACCAAGGATCTCGGTAATAGGGAAAGGGATTAAGTTAAACCAAGCCACAAAGGACTGTCTGAGATGACTCACACTGTCTCTTCCATTACAGCCCACACTTCCAACTGTGTCTGCCTGTTGCCCCCACAGTGTCCCAAGGATGGGAACCAACTCTACTGTGTCAAACTGGGATCATCTACACGTGGGAGAACAGTAAACATCTGTACAGTGGGAGCTGTAAGGTGTGCAAACAGAAAGATAGAGATACTGAACCCTGGGAGGTGTCTGGATTAGCACAGTCACTGATACCTGAATTTACTCTTCAAAAACAATGCCTCCAAAAGCAGGGATGAGCACAAGGACAGGAAGCCAGGAAAGCCAATGGATGGGAACAAAGTATGATGATGACACATTTGTGATAAAATCCATTATTTTGTATGATAACCTAAAAAACAATTTTTAAAAGCATTATATGAAAAGAAAACTGCCATGGTCATAAATTACTGGAAAAAAATTTTGTGTGGTCTTTATATCATGACCTTCCCATTGACTCACCATTCGATCACCTCCTATCTAATATGGTCCTGTGTCATATTCCTGAGATGAAATGTCCATATCATATCGATCCGGTAAATTATCTTACACTGCACAAAATACATTGGGGCTTCTGAGGACCTTGGAAGCCTGTGATAAACATTATCCTCACAATTACAAACAATAAAACCTGTAACATTTTCCAACAGATCAATAAATGGAAAGCTTCAGAGTCCATAATGCACATTACAAACACCCAATCTTTATGTTTTCATTTCACTAATAATTTCTCAGTTTCCATAATGTAGAAAGTACTGTCCTGTGTCCTTGGTGGTCCTGTGGCAATCATTGGGGATAGCATTTTAAAAACACCTAGTTTTGAGATGAATCATAACAGAGCTAGCCCTGATTTTATTTTTTTTTATTTCTTTTTTTTCTAAATTGAGTTTTTCTGTGAAACAGTCCTGGCTGCCCTGCAACTCACTCTGTAAAGCAAGCTGGCCTTAAATCCACAGAGATTCTCATGCCTCTGCCTCCCAAGTTCTGGGATTAAAGGCATGGGTCACCACCACCCAGCTGACCCTGATTTCACAGTTGGTCAAAGGCATAGTCTCTTACTTCTTACTCACCCTACAAGTGGATGCGCAGCCTGTGTTTTCCTGTATCTCTAACTCAGTGGGGCTCCTGCTTCAGGGATGGAGGCAAGGAGCCCGAGGATGTGATAGAAATCTTCCTATGCCTTGAATGTTAAATGTAGACCTTCCTCCTCTCATTAATCATAAAATGTTGACAACATCTAAAGACCTTGTAACATAAAATGAGAAAAAAAATGAGGAAGGAAATACCCTGAGAAGATGTATTTTCTGAGCTTTAGTAGAGTTGAGTGGGCCCTCTCCCTGGGACTCACCTGCCCATCATCCTTCCACTCAAGCTACCCACCCAATTCTGGCAGTGGTGGAGGCTGTGCACTCCTGCCTTCAGCATTCCGGAGACAACTGAAGAGGAAGATACACTGGATAGGACCACATGCCCTAGAGAGCCAGCAAAGTGGCAAGAAACTTTCTTCAAAGCTGACTTAGCTCTGTTCCACCCAATTCTCCTGTGAGTTCCATAATTCTTCCCTATGAAACAGACCTCAGGAAGGAAAGGAACCCAGGAGGGAAGGGGGATCATCCTGCAGACATATACATTCCATGTTTATAGGGGAAGTTCTAGTTCCCTCCTCTCTCCTGGGTGAAAAAGGAAAAGGATGCTAAAAAATACTATCCCAGTCACACAACCAAAGCCACCATGGAGTCATTTGTAGGGCAGAGGCCATCTCCATCTACAGTTAAATGTAAGCAGGCATGATAAGAAGCCACCAAAAACAGCCATTCTGCATGAATAGAACAGTTTTTTGGGGGGTTTTTTGGTTTTTTTTTTTTTAGTAAACTCCCCAGCTGCCTTGGAAGGTAGAGAGAGGCAGCCAGCTGCAAACACTTACTGGTTTATAAAGAGATACATGCTATGTGCAAAAGGGTTCAGCTCAGACAGAAGAGGTGCTGCGGTTGTGGTCCAAAGCATTCGAGTGATGATTGACAGCTGTGGTCAGGAGCATTCAACTAAGGCTTCTGAAAAAGTCTTCAGCTTCTGTTTCCCTGAAAAACCAAATTCAGGGAGGGTGGAGCCATGGCCAACAGCTCTGCCACTTTGGGAAGCCACTTCCCTGTGACCAAATAGTAAGAACCTGCTGTATGCCATGGGAAGTCAGCACTGCCGATGGTGATGAGGTTTCAAAGAGGGTCATGAAGGTGCTGGTCCATGCTTTAAGCACTTCTCTCTTCCATGAGCTGAGAGCACTTCCTGTCTAGTGCTGAAAGCCAGAGATGCTTACCAGAATGGCTGAGCACTCAGAGAAAGCAGGAGAGGATAGTGAAGTAGGGTTTCTAGGGGTAAGATAGGAACAACCCTTTCAGAACCTTGGCCCCAAGGCACAGAGAAGGACTGGAAAATTGGCAAGCATCACTGTTCCGATTAAATGAACACACAGAGAAAGACAGGCAAGTGATGGCCACAGGTGAAGTTAGTTTATAAAATGAACATCAGCTATGAGATGGAATACCAAACCCGAACCAACTTTTAAAAACAGAGAGTGACTGGAAATCTATGTGATCTGTTCCAGACTTAGTTAATGGAAGCAGAAATAAATTTGACAGAACATAGTGAAAGCAGGGGCTGTCATAAGCAAGGGTTACAAACTGGTTGCCTGAAACACCAACCATCTATTCTCTGACAGTTCTGCATGCTAGCAGTCTGAAGTAGGATGTCTTAAGGACCAGTTTCTCTGAAAACCTGAAACCCTTTCTTGCCTCTTCTAGCATCCAGTAATTGCCGGCAGTCCTTGAAATTCTTTGGTTTAAGGATGCATACCTGCCTCCATCACTCTGTAACCCTGTTCATCTCTTCTTTCTGTAAATGCCTAGCCCCAACCCACTCTTTTCTAGGACTCCCTTGGGCACCTGCATCCACATGTACAAACCCACACAGAGACACACATGTATACGGATCATTAAAAATACGGCAAATCTTTAGAAAGTTCCCTGTTTGTTGTCCATAGCATAATCAAAGATCACACCAGAAATAGCATTCTTTTGGGTGAAAACAAGTCACACTTACTTTGAAGTATTTTTCTTTTCTTTGCAACAATCTTCTTTTAATGATGACTACTTGATCTTTTACCTCTTCAGTTACTTTTGTCTCAAAGAACTTTCTTAGTCTGCATTAAGCTAATTTACATACCATTTACCAGTTGAATTCTTCACACTCTGATATTAATATTAATACAGCAATTTAGTACAATAGGTGTTAAGAGCTGGTAATAAAATTATCGCGAAGCTGAGAGCAGGTATATTAAATACCTGGAATTTAGATTGGGAATCTCCAACTCTGTCCTAGAAGATTAAATAAATTCTATATCAAAGTAAGAGGTTTATCCTCCAACGCTAATGGAGATGAGTGCTGAGCATCTCTGTGTATTGCCTGGATGGCTGAAGATTAAATCAGGTCTTTTATTTAAATATAGATATTGATTTTGTTGACTCTGCAGTATGCTGACAAAATAACTGAACTCCCCCATTTAAAGGACTCTATGAGTTTGTCAAGGTCTTTGGGATGCTGTATAAATATGATCTTAAAATTCCCAGTACTCTAATGTCATGATGTTTCAGCATAACTGAAAGGTTTCTCTTTCAATCTTCAGTAAAGATCTCAGCCTTTTAGATGTTTTCCCCCTTTCTACAAAAGACTCCCATAACATTCAATCTGCTTAGCTTTGAAGGTTGAGCTTCTCTGTTGTTTCCAAGAGATCAGTCACAAGCTACACCCCACCCACACCTTTGTCTAAATCCTAATCCTCAATGAGATGCTGATGGAGTGTAATGATTCTAATTGGCCTTTGGTATCAAACTGCCTCAAAGCTTGATTAATTGGATTCCAAATGGCCAGTTCCCCCTAAGGTCACTTTTGTTCTTTGGGAATGCACTGAAAGCAGAATCAATGAGGCATCCTACTTCTAACCAAACAAATGGCCTGAAAAATCAGAGTTTTACCCTGTCTGTTTATGGATGTGAGACAGGTCACTGCTTCCCTATTTGTCTTCTTGACAAGTTCTGGCTGCAGAGTTTTAGCACCACATGTCCACTGTCAGTTGGTGAAGGTAGATGTCACCAATCAAGTGGCTCCAGGGGACAGATGGTATACTGAAAGTTATACTTACATAGATTTATATAAAAGGATGTTTGTCACAACATTATTTATAATAGCAATGACAGATCTTAAATATCCAATAATAAATTATAGTCACAGAATATGATAACAAAATATGAGGTCACTAATGTCTTTCTTAATGACTTTAATGAGCATGATAAAAAATAAAAACCAGACTGTGAAATTTCTAGTTGTATATAAATGGCTCTCAACCAGGCGCTGTGGTATATACCTGTAATCCCATCACTTGGGAGATGGATATATGAGGATTGGAAGTTCAAGGTCAGCCTCAGTTATATAGTAAGTTTGAAACCAACCTGGACCCCAAAAGACCTTTTCTCAAACAAAACAAAAAATAAAATAATATGAGTAAATATAAAATAAAATAATGCCTGGGAAAACATGTATTGCTAAAATGTGAAGTAAGTTTTATTTTCCTCTACTCTTGTGAAGTCTAGGTTTTTTTTCTCTTCTTCTAGATTTCATCCAAACTGCATGCATTTTTAAACTGGACATGAAAATTCATTTTTTCCTTCTTCTTGTGAAAACAGATAGTTAATTCTGCTGTGTACACAGACTGATAGCCTGGATATTAGAACCTTCCTGTTCTGGATTTACTCATATGAGGGATGTCTGGTGGTTTTTATCCAAACTTATAAGCCTTGTGTATATCAGTCATTCATTTCCAAGAAATTCCTGTTAGTTCACAAGAATTGGGTTTATAATCATGCAGATATTTGGGGTGAACTTAGAGGCTGATGTACAGGTTTTTAGGGTATGCTTAAACTAGTATTATACATAGTAGGAAGCAGTGAGTGACTATTAAATATTATAGATACAGATAATGTCATAAAAAATGATACTAAAGAGTTAACTTTAAAAAATCAAGTCTAGGAGCTGGAGAGATTGCACAGTCATTAAAGTGCTTGGCAAACAAACATGAGTTCTTGAATTTGGATCCTTAATTTAAAAAAAAGCAAATGATCTAACAGACATCTACAGAATATTTTGCCCAAACTCAAAAGAATACATCGCTTCTCAGGACCTTACAGAACCTTCTCCAAAATCAACCACATACTTGGTTACAAAGCAAGTTTCAACAGATACAATAAAATTGAAGAATCCCTGTATCTTATCAGACCATCACGGATTAAGGCTGGATTTCAACAACAACATAAACAACAGAAAGCTTACAAACTCATGGAAACTGAACAACTCCGTTTAAATGGCCACTGGGTCAAAATAAAGAAAGAAATTAAAGACTTCCTAGAATTCAGTGGAAATGAGTGAACAACATACCCAAACTTATGGGACACAAGGGCCACACAAAGATTCAACAAAGAAAGACAATTACAGACCCATTTCCCCCATAAATATTGATGCAAAATACTCAATAAAATATTGGCAAACCGAATCTAAGGACATCAAAAAGATCAACCACTATAATCAAGTATGACTTCATTCCAGAGATACAGGGATGGTTCAACATATAAAAATCTATAAATGTAATCCAACATATAGACAAACTGAAAGAAAAAACACATGATCATCTCATGAGATGCCTAAAAGCCTTTGACAAAATCTAACATCCCTACATGATAAAAATCTTGGAAAGATCAGGAATACATGAAACATACCTAAACTTAATAAAAGCAATATATAGCAAGCCAACAACCAACATCAAATGAAATGGAGAGAAACTCAAAGCATATCCACTAAAATCAGGAGCAAGGCAAGGCTGTCCACTCTCTCCATATCTTTTCAGTTTAGTACTCAAAGTTCCAGCTATAGTAATAAGACAACTAAAGGAGATCAAGGAAATAAAAACTGGGAAGTAAGAAAGCAAAGCATCTCTATTTACATATGATATAATAGTATACATAAGCAATCCAAAGATTCTAACAGCAAGCTCCTACACCTTTAATGAAGTGATTGAATACAAGGTTGACTCAACAACAACAAAAAAAATCAGTAGCTGTCTTATATACAAATGAAAAATGGCTGAGAAAGAAATCCAGAAAACAATACTCTTCACAACAAATAATAAGACCCAGATGTGAATCTACACACTCATGGACAACTGGTTTTGACAAAGAAGCCAAAATTATACAATGAAAAAAAGAAAGCATCTTCAACAAATGGTGTTGCCATAATTGGATGTCAATATGTAGAAGAATGCAAATAGATCACTATTTATCACCCTGCACAAAACTCAAGTCCAAGTAGATAAAAGATCTCAACATAAACCTAGTTACACTGACCCTGATAGAAGAGAAAGTGGGAAGTAGTCTACAACACATGGGCACA
>LOJH01012978.1:0-10021 GCA_001685095.1 Ellobius talpinus | reverse complement strand
GAAGAGAAAGTGGGAAGTAGTCTACAACACATGGGCACAAGAGACCACTTCCTAAAGAAAACCCCAGCAGCACAGACACTAAAATAAACAATAAATGGGACCTCCTGAAGCTGAAAAGCTTCTGTATGGCAAAGGACACTGTCAATAAGACAAACAGCAGCCTACAGAGTGGGAAAAGATCTTCAGCAACATCATATCTGACAGAGGGCTGATCTCCAAAATATATAAAAAACTCAAGAAACTAAACATCAAAATACCAAATAATCCAATTAAAAATGGAGATTTCTCAAAAGAAGGATCTCAGATGTTTGAGAAACACTTAAATGTTCAACATCCTTAGCCATTAGGGAAAATGCAAATCAAAACAACTCTGAGATTCCATCTTATAGCTGTTAGAAGGGCTAAGATCAAAAGCACTAATGACAGCTTATGCTTGAAAGGATATGGAGCAAAGGGAACACTCCTCCATTGCTGGTGGGAATGCAAACTTGTACAGCCACTTTGAAAATCAATATGACAGTTACTGAGAAAATTGAAAATCAGTCTACCTCAAGACCCAACTATATCACTCTTGGGCATATATCCAAAGGATGCTCAATCATACTACAAAAAGGTTGTTTAACTATGTTCATAGCAGCTTTATTCATAATATCCAGAACCTGGAAACAACCTAGATGCCCCTCAACTGAANCCTCCATTGCTGGTGGGAATGCAAACTTGTACAGCCACTTTGAAAATCAATATGACAGTTACTGAGAAAATTGAAAATCAGTCTACCTCAAGACCCAACTATATCACTCTTGGGCATATATCCAAAGGATGCTCAATCATACTACAAAAAGGTTGTTTAACTATGTTCATAGCAGCTTTATTCATAATATCCAGAACCTGGAAACAACCTAGATGCCCCTCAACTGAAGAACGGATAAAGAAAATGTGGTACATTTATACAAGGGATTATTAATAAACTGTTAAAAACAATGACATCATGAAATTTGAAGGCATATGGATGCAACTAGAAAAAAAAACATCCTGAGTGAGGTAAAATAGTCCCAGAAGGCAACTATGGTAGGTACTCACTTATAAATTGGTATTAGCTGTAAAATAAAGGATAATCATACTACAATCCACATACTCAGAGAGGCTAGATAACAAGGAGGCTCAAGGGGGGGCACATGGATCTCCCTGAGAGGGGAACTAGAAGAAGAGCTCTCATGGGTGGGGATGGGAACATGAGAGATCAGATTGGGTGTGCATGAAAGGGGAAAGTACTGAAAGAGATGACTGGAAAAGAGGGGCATTTCGGAGTAGGTAGAACCCTGGTGCAAGGGAATCTCCCAGGAATGTACAAGGATAACCCTAGCCAAGACTCTGAGCATTAGCAAATACGTAGCATGAACTAGCCATCTCCTGAGACCAGGTAAGACTTCCAGTGGAGGGAGAGTCTGTCCTGCCTATGGGATGTGCTCGGGTAAGGATAGCCCAGAGATAATGGGAGTGCCCAACTACTGTGTCTCCAACCTGAGACCCATGCCATGAGAGTGAGTAAGCCCACCCCTGACACTGCCTGGTGTGTCAAGATCCAGAGACTGAATGGCCCAGAGGCCTAAGATAGAACTAAACATAATTAAATTAAGAAAATAGTCAATGTAATGATGCCTAAGGATATTCCTCTATACTCATAGATTGGTACCTACCCCAGCTGTCATCAGAGAGGGTTCTTCTAGTCACTGATAGCAACAGAAGCACAGACTCACAGCCAAACATTCAGCTGAGGTTGGGGGATCCTGCAGAAGAGAGGGAGGAAGGATTACACAAGACGGGGGGGTCGAGGACATCACAAGAAAACCCACAAAATCAACTAACCTGGGCTCATAGGGGCTCATAGGGACTCACAGAGTCTGAATCAACAACTAGGGAGCCTACATGGGACTGACCTAAGCCCTCTACATATACATTGCAATTGTGTAGCTTGGTCTTCTTATGGGACTTCTAACAGTGAGAGCAGGGCCCATTTCTGACTCTTTTGCTGACTTTTGGGACCCTTTCCTTGCCCAGCCTTAATACAAGGGGAGGTGCCTAGTCTTATTGCAACTTAATATCCCATGTTAGGTTGCTATCCATGGTAGGCCTGCCCTTTGCTGAATAGAAATGGAGGAGGAGTGGATGGGGGGAGGCAGAGGGGATGTGGGGGAGAGACTGAAAGGAGCAGAGGAATGGGAAACTGCAGTCAGAAATGTAAAACATAGTAATGAGTAAAAATGAAAAAAGGACAGCAAAGTATGGTGGAACTCATATCTCTAATCCAGACTAAAGGGTTCCTGGAACTTGGTAGCTAGCCAGTCTGGATGAATCAGTGAGCTCCAGATTCAGTGAGCTATCCTGATGGGTAGCAGTAGAGGAAGACACCCATTGTTCACCTCCAGCTTCCATCCAGATGCACATGCACCCATACATACATGGACATACACATACAAATGTGCACACAAAATTCAAGTCTAAACCCCAACATTGATAATAAATCCTGAGTGGCTGTTTAAGCTTAAATAAACCTAGCTGAAGTCTAGTTTCCGCAGGCAAAAGTAATAACAGTAAGATAAATAGGGTAAAAGACCAGCTCACTCTATTTCTTCTGAATGAGGTTGGAGTGTGTGTGTGTGTGTGTGCGCGCGCGCGTGTGTGTAATGTAGCTTCTGAACAGACTTTACATGATGATCCATCCATAGTTCCCCAAGTCTATATTACGTTGAGATGGCAGGTGCTTCATCATTTCATGTCCCTTGGTCACTAACATGAACCAAGCCCCAGACCTCTGTTGCCCTTCTGTGGATATGTGGAATAAGCAAAAAATAAATAAATAAACAAACAAACAAACAACAACAGAAAAACAAAACAGCTGCAATGACCAACAACAGTTTCTGTTTTCAGCTGCTGATATATAGGGACAGTTTGTTGTGTCTTTGCCTACCTTACATGTGTGATTTTAGCAAAAGTTTAGCCAATGGCCTGAGGCCATGAAAAGATAATCTCTTTCACTTTCTGAAATAAAGTTTCAGACTACTTTTCTGTGGGTTTTCCTGAGAATGGAAACTGGGGCTTTTTAACGTGGCCTATAATCACTAATATACTTAGGGGGAAATAGAGAAATGAAATCAAAACAGGATAAAGGAATAATGGTAACTCATTTTTAAGCATATGATGAATTGTATTCATCAATCAGTAGAGAAATTGATTAGGAGAATTAAGATACAATGATTAAATAAGTCCTTGTATAGAGAATTTACCTAATAGGACTGAAAAAAAACAGGAATGCAAAATTGTTGAACACTTTCCTTGGAAACTATTAGATTTGAATATCATTACAGAATCTTGGAAATGCTTATTGTTTTTACAAGCATCGCAGAGTTAGTTAGACCCACTTTATATTTTTTGATTACCAAATCACTCCCTACACATATTTTTTACTGATTGCTTATCAAACTGAATTCCAAGGAACTCTGGAATTCTTTTAGTATAATGTAGAACTGGAGTCTTTATTCCAACTGCTAACAGCATGGTAGAGCTTAAAATCTAATATATATGCAGCAGCAGGCAGCATTTAGTTCCCCATCTTCCCCAAACCCATTCATTCTCCCATCTAAAGGCCAGAATTTCAGAAGAGACTATTGCTAATTTCTGCCCTAGACTCAACAAGTGAATCTCAATTGGTTCAAGTCTGTCAGCAGGGTTTCATCTCCCCACCCATATGGCTTGGACAAGCATATGGGATGCAGGTCCCTGACTCAGATGAGGGGAATTGTTGGGATGACTTCTAAGAAGAATTTTCTCATTTTTTTTTATTGATTAAATTTTCTCTTTGCCACTTATACTCAAAGGTGTCTTAATTCAGAGGTAACCATGTTCTTAACAGAACACACCTTGTTCTTAAATTATTACATAAGTTGCATGTGACAAGTTATATTACTACTTCAGACAGTTAATTAAAAAAAAGAAAGACTGAAGATTTTGCTTATTCACAGAAAAAATTGAGTTTGGTGTCCTGGATGGCATAGTAGAAATCCAATGACCCTGAGGTTGCTCTACCATGAGGAAAGCAAATAAACACAGAGAAGTTATATATTCTGACAAAAAGGCATGACTTAACCCATATCTTGGCCCAGAAATAACTATTTGAATGAAGAAGGTTCCAGATATTCACAGTTTCCAAATGTTTGAAACACCTTCTGAACCTTTTGATGTTTGTGGCTTTCTCTAGATTGCATGAAGCAGAGGCAACCCAACTCAATGTTCTCACTCCATATTCCTGATTCACAGAACCCACAAGAAGTACAAAGTAACTGTTGCTTTATACCAGTGAGTGTAAATTCCCTTGTTATATAACAATAGACAACCAAAAACAGTTCTGTAAGGAGTATCTGTTCTTAGAATAAATACAATGTAGCCAGTATGTGTAATAAAAAGGAACCCAATGCCCATCTCATACCTGAGTGGCTCAGAGAAAAATAAATATAAAAAGTATGTATGTGTATGTGATTCTAAACACACACACACACACACACACACACACAAAATATGTAGAGAACAGACAGACAGAGAACTGTTGGATTTGAATCAACTTGTATAGAGCTATTCTATTTTGAAACTTTTTTCAAAAATGTTTACTAGAAAGAATTTAATAATAAGTTAAAAAGAGAAGCCATGGGTTTGCCATCATAACATGGATGGAATGCCATATCTGTGAAAAACCACAACAATTTGAACCAATATCCAATTTCTATTAAGCCAACTAGCTGGTATAGACTACATAATTCCATTATTGTGGATGACTATTCTTCCGGAAAGAACATAATCCGAGCAAAATTAGGTTTTTCTATCTCAGAATAACAGACAAGAATCATGAAAGCACTGTGATTTTTTACAGAATATAGGATATGTTTTAATATGTACTTATTTTCTATCTAGAAAAATGGCCTTGCAGCTGCAAGACACTATCATAGCTGTAGATCAAAGCAACTGTTTGTATAACTATTTAGAGGTTGTTAGGCACATAATAAACTGGGTAGAGGTAGACCTGGAACACTCAGCCCTAAATGGGATGTCTGCATAAAATCCTTTAGGGCTTAGGGATCCCTGTAGGAGGTGTGGCAGAAAGAGTGTAAGACCCAGAAGGGACAGAGGACACCATTCCTCTAAATCAACAGGATCAATGCACATATGAACTCACAGAGACTGAGGTAGCGTGCACAGGACCTGCACTAAATTGGATCTTGGAGCTGAAAGGAGAAGTGAAAACATACCTTCATCCCTAACCCAGAAACTGTCTCCAATTAAAAACTTAAATGTCTCCAAGGGAGTCTCACTGAGGAGACAAACTACTCTTAAAGGTATACCGCATGCCCAGCTGAAGATGGTCAACAGAAAACCAACTCAATGACATCTTTGAGGGTTTCTTTTCTCAGTTGTGTCAGGCCTCTTTTTGCTTTTTAATCTTTTTTAATATATATATATTTTTAATTTTGTCTCTCTTTTTGCCCTACAGGTCTTTTTGCATATGTATTATGACTTCCAGGTCAGTGTTTTGATGGTGTTTCTGAGTGTGAACAACTGGGTCTCTGAGTCTATATCTGTTTCTTGTGCCTTTTCTTGGGTTCTCTTCCCTCTGTTTGATTTGTCCTACACTGCCATGTTAGTTTTTGTTCTATCTTACTATATTATTATTTATTATTATCTCTTACAATCCTGTTTGTTTTCTAATGAGAGACAGAAAGGCCATGGATCCAGGTGGGGGTGAGGTGGGGAAAGAACCAGGAGGCGTAATGTGCTATAGAATACAATATTTGTACACTGTAAAGATTTGTCACTCGCATTGGTTTAATGAAATGCTGATTAGCCAGTAGCCAGTCAGGAAGTATAGGCAGGGCAATGAGACTAAGAGAATTCTGGGAAGAGGAAGGACAGATACACAGTCACAAGCCAAATGTAAAGAAAGCAAAATGAGAAGGGCTTATTGAGAAAATGTGCCAAGCTATGAAGCTAAACATAGATAAGAATAATGGATTAATTTAAGTTGTAAGAGCTAGTTAGTAATAAGCCTGAGTAATATGTCAAATAGTTTATAATTAATATAAGCTTCTGTGTATTTATTTGGGATTGAATGGCTGCAGGACTGGGCAGGACAGAAACTCCCATCTACAGTAAAATGAGGGAAAAATCACAATCAGAAGATATGTGAGGAAAAATGTCCATTTTCAATAAAAGGGAAAAGATGGGTTTTGTCCTTTTGGAGTCTTTAGAGAATAGACATTGTTATTGCCATTGTTTCTATTCAGAGGCCATCTCCATTTCTTGGCTCATGTGTCTCTAATAGTTTTGGTTGTGAGCCTAGCCTTTAACAACTGAACCATCTCTTCAGTCCTGTGGGTCTCCTTTTTTATCGGGTCTTTGCACCTGTCACACATTTCTCTATTCTCTTACTCTTTTCTTACTTTGTCTCACCAGAACCTGTATGGTTGTACTAGATCTACCCAGAGAATCCAGGATACATTTCCAAACTTTAACTACCTATACAGTCTCTTTTGCCATGGGACATAATGTATTCACAGGTTCTCAAGACTGGAAAGGTGTGTTTGGGAAAAATTGTGATAGTTTTGGGAGCTTGGGAATTTTAAATTAATTATGAACCATTTCAGAAGCAAAAGACCAAAATCATCCCTCGTAAAACTAATGCTATCCTGAAAACTTGGCTCCACTGGTCCCATGAAGTGAGACCAGAGCTGTGAGAATCCTCAAAATAACACTAGAAGGACTACATTTCTCTGTCTTGTGTCAATTTTATTATACATTTTTCTCAGTTCTTACTTCCTAGAGAAAAACACACAACAGTCAGAAGTTTAAGTGGGGGAAAAATTAAAGCTATCTTTGTTTTCTGAGCCTCAGGTTAAAATATCAGAAGAGGCTTGCCAGTCCTGCTTCAGTAAAGTGTTGATCCCCTCCTGGACCAACTGATCAAACGAAAGGCCATCTGAGAAAGAAGCAGCTTGGGCACTAACCGACTTAGCTTTAGCAGTGTGGTTAACACAGAGGAGGGTACGATTGATCGCCTTCTTCTGAGTACCACAAGGCACTGGTTGCAATCAAGCTTCAAACTCCCTACCACCCTCTTAGCAAATGAAGGTGCTTGAATTAAGATAATGGTGCTTTGGTGGGGGGATGCACTGCCAATACAATAAAGATCTGGTAATGACTTGTGTTAAAAGGCTTTCCAACACTCTAGCAAATAAGTGAAATGATGTATACACAGAAAATTTGGCTTTCCTGGAGATTGAACTTAATAATTGATGGTTCATAGTATTTGAGCTTGTGGAAAGCAGTATATGTCAATATTTAAAAGCAAGACTAGGATGAAGTGAGGGTTTGATCAATATGCAATGTATTTTATTTAAGATGAGAAAAATGTATGTGCTCACTTCATGACTAAGAACTAAAAGAAAAAGGGAAAGACAAAGCCACAGTCTTCCTGTCCCCATTGGAGATACCTTCCAAGAAGTTAAAGCTTTCTCACTAAGTCCATCTCTTAAGTTTGCACTGTCTGTCAATCACACCAAAAATAGGGAACAAGCCTTTAACATGGGGACTTTGAGAAACAGTTACCCAAGCTACTATAGTTCCCAAATCTGGTGATCATGAAAATCATTTGGAAATCTCTTTAAGTAAATGGCTTCTCAAGTGCCACCCAAGACCTATTAAAAATGTAATCTTAGAACCTGAATAAAGTCTCAATAAACTCCCAAACAAGAAAACTAAGTCACGTGATTTATGTCAGCGCTTGTACTGTCTGACTCCCTGTTCCGAATCCTCCATCCCTTTTCCATTTCCTCTTGCCCATATGAAAACCTCTATGCCCTTCCCCAGCTAGTGCAAACACAGTAACACAAGCCACCAGTGCTTTTTTCTGAAGATCTTCTGCTTTAAATTTCATATCTGAGCTGGAGTGATGGCTCAGTGACTAAGAGCATGAACTGCTCTTTTGGAAGTCCTGAGTTTCATTCCCACATCCAGCATCTCACAATCACATGTAATTCTAGTCCCAGGAGATCTAATGCCTTTGCCATCCCCAACTCCTGCACTTGTATGCACATCATACACATAATTTAAAATAAAATAAATCTTTTTTTAAAATTATGTCTGCATCCTCTAGTATTGCTAATTATACTGGCCAACTCTCCTTCAGGAATCACAGAAACTCACACCCACTCATTAGATGAACTGTTTCATCCCTACATAAAATCTCCACAATGTTTATAGTTTATGATTACTAAAGAATAGAGAAAAAATCAGAAAAGGAAATGACAGACAATGAAGATAATTAGACTGCTACAACAAATGTGTCAAGTTAAGCAGGGTGCAATTTATAATTCAAGTTAGTATTTCTCCAAAGGTGAAAGCAATATCATCTGTACCAAAACAACCTTAATTATTCCTGTGCCATGTGAACTTTACATACTTTCCTATGGTGCCCAAGAGGGTAATGAGGCAGCATTACAATTAAAACCAGAAAATCACTTCTTTTATCCACAACAAAAATCTAAAACAACACTATAATTAATAATTAAGTTTAGATGCACTCTGACACAGAGATCTTGACCCATGAGAACCAGAGGAAAAATGTGTTCCACACAGGCACTCTGACCTGAGGTATTACTTAAAAAAATAGTAGTAATAATGTATTTGCCATTGACTATACGATAGGCATATCAAGAACCTTACATGGGTTAATACACTGAAACCTAGCTATAACTCACTGAGATAAATATTTTTTCACATTTTTAAGACTTGGGAAAACCAAACACAAATAATTCAAGGGCATGAGAGGTTAAGAATATCCTTGGTTCTTATTAGAAGCCTAAGGAATCTAAATCTCCTAATACAGAACCCTGGAATTCTTATTTTACCAGATCTCCAGATTGTCAATTCTGTGAACACAATCCTTGAATATGTTGGAACAGGAAATAAGATCACTAAATCTTTTGATTAGACAGTTAACTCTTTGCCTAGGAGAAAAAGCTAGCTTAAGTCAGGAAAAACTCAGCAATATGAAGAGTGACTAGATTCTCTTATACTAAGTCCATGGAGATAAAGAAGGTGTCACTAAGGCAGAAGAAATCAAAACAAAAGGATAGATATCAACATGGGCTGAAGAGAAAGTTTAGAAGAATTATTCACTAAGATTTCCTCATCACCAGACACTGCATTTTCTTTATGTATGATGATCTTAAAAGTAAGGAAATTCTAATGGACAATATCTTACTATTTTAGGCCCACCATGAAGCTGAAAATGGCACATTAGCACATCTCAAGAGAATATTACTAATACAGAGTTCACAAAGGACTGGACAGAGCATCAAGAATTATGCCTCAATCCACAATGTCTAGGAAGGCTGAAAGACAGCCAGCCCCATGTTCTCCCAAAAGTCCTAAGCTGCTGTTCATGCTGGCCACATCCATGTCCTTGTTTAAGGTGGTCTTGCAGCTGTGCTCCGGCTCTTCTGTGTCTATCATGGATGCAAAGTGAATGCAGATCAGCTTTCAACAGACTCTAAGTGGTACTGTATTTTCATATCCCAACTCAGTTTTTCTGAACAACACTCACATACCTTCTTTCTTGGGCACAGTATGGCTAAGCTTTAGAATTTCTTTTTTATGACTCAGGACTGATCCACAACTAGACACTTGTGGGGACACTGCAGGTGTTTATGGTTGGCCTCTGACTACTAGTTCTGTCCCTTCAATCACTATAGGCACAAAGAACCCTTATAAACTACTGATAGGAATATAAGCTGACCCGACTACTACAGAAATCAGTAGGGCAGTATTGAAACAAAAAGCAGATCTGCCATGTGACCCAGTTCTACCACTTGATGTTTATCCAAGACTCCAAGTCTATATGTCACAAAGAAACTTGCACATCAATGTAGTGATAGGGGAGCGGGCCTGCTTTTCGTCCGGCCCGGCTCCCGCCCGG
>LOJH01012977.1:0-15764 GCA_001685095.1 Ellobius talpinus | reverse complement strand
AGAGAGAGGAGAGGGAGGGAGAGAGAGAGGGAAGGAGGGAGGGAGGGGAAAGGGAAGGAGAGAGAGAGAAAGAGAGAGAGAAAGAGAGAGAGATTGGGGGATTGGGGGTTTATACTAAATGAAACCACTCTTATGCCAAATAAGAAGTCCATATATTACTTTTTCTTGGTATCACTTATTAGCCCCCAAACATGTCTATAATAATTCATCATGTCAATTGTGAAGGATGTGGGGGGCCTTATTTTTTTCTTGTATCTCTCCTTAACTTATGCCTACTATTTGATATAGTTCACTTGTCCAAAATGTCCTTCTTCTGATTTCATCCTTCTTTTCATAACCTATCTTAAAAAAAGCAAGCAATAAAACTAAACTAAATCATCATGCTCTATCCATCAAGTAATCTTCCCTTATTTACTTCAAAGTGCATTTCATTCAGAGAGATTGACCTAAAAATATGACTCCAAACCATCCATCACAGTAGCACTGGCAGATGATTGATTGGTCTTTGCCAAGTCATCCAAAGCAAATGATTTCATATTGACAAGAAGAAAAGAAGACAAGCTCATGAAAGACTTCTGATGTCTCTTTACAGTGCTAATACACAGCGCTCCATCAGTGCACACGAGCAAGCCTGTGATTATTTATAATTTTCAGGTAGATGACTCTCACCATTAGTTTATTTCTTAAGATCCTTTATCACTTCCAGAGGTGGTTTACTGAAAGTCACAAAGGACCGGAGCATCAATTCATCCTCTTTGCAGAGCAGACATAGAAGATTCCAGAAACCTACTCAGAGTCCTGGAATGATGCAAATCAGTGCTGTGTCCTTTATGGCTTTAGTATTTGAGCTGAAAGATCTGCATCATTCAATGGATGGGTCTTTATGTCTGCAGATGTCTTCTACATGGAGGAGGTCAGTGGTCATCAGGCTGTGTGTTAGAAGTTAGCTTCAGAGGAAGGACCCTGGATCCTCTGCTCCTCAGACGCCCTTTCCTATCTACACTGATGATGTTTACAATCTCACTGTAAACTTTTCATATTTTAGTCACAGTCACTCCTTTTCTTGTAACTGTCCCTAGGTTTTGATAAGGCAGAGAAACAGTACTCCGCAGATTGTGTGAAAATCAAAGGCTACAGTGTGGATCAATATGTGGAATCCATTTGTAAGAAGCAAATTCTGTGAGCTGGCAGAGAGAAGGGGGTATACGATGGCTCTGAAGCTTTTAAAATTTGTACCTTATCAAGGCAAAATGATCCAGGATGGACAAATTCATAGTAATGAATGAGAGATATTTTCCTTTTTTAAGCAGGTTTGCACAGGCCTATCCTCCCGCCATCTTCAAGCAAACAATCATCCCAGCTGGGCCTGCTGACTTCCTTCACAGGAGAAGGCCAAGAGGGTCATGGGACCTTATCTTGACTATCTAGCCACCGTGTCCAATCAGGATTCTTTTTACTTTTAATTTTGATATCAGTGTGATATTAGTAAATTGTCCACACTAGACTTGTCCTCCTGCCTCAGTCCCCAAGTAGGTAGGATTAAAGGCATGCACTACCAAATCTGTCCATCTGTCTTTCCTCTTTTTCCTTTCTTTTAGCATTTCATTTATTTAATTATGTCTGTATGTTTGCATGTGTGTGCATGTTTATGAGTGTGCATATGTGTGTCATGGTATGCATATGGAGGTCAGATAAAAACTTGAGGGAGTCCATTCTTTTCTACTATGTTGGTCCTAGAGACCCAATTCAGGTCATCAGGCTTGGTGGCAAATATCTTTACCCACTGAGCCGTGTTGTTAACCCTTCTCTCACTCTATTTTTCCTCCCTTATTCCCTTCCTCTTTCTTCCCCCTTCCTTCTTTCATTTTATTTCTGTATCTCAGTTGTTGACTTTTTGCTTATTTGCCCGCTAGTCTAGTTGTTCACCACCTGCAGTTAATCTGTTACAAAGGCGCTGTTATTTGCCAAGATTGTTTTACAATTCTAAGATGGCAATCTTTAGTTTTCCAATTTTCACTAGAAATTATGGACCTTTTCATATATTTTGCCCTTCTTTGTGTTTTTTCCCAGTATGTCAACATTAATTATTCCAAAGCCCATATATACCAACAGTCGTATCTGAGTCATTGAGTCACTGATGAGCTGTTGTCTTTATGTTCAGTTTTCTGATTACTAACCATTCCTTCCAGGCTCTAATTATTTCCAGTACTGTGCCAAACATTGGATACAAGCATCTTTAGATGCTCAAGATGATGTCCTCTACCTGCAAATGGCCTACATTAGAGCCGTCATCTTGGGAAGAGGCTGGTGACCTCATTCTAGCTTGCATTAAAGAGGCCTGAGACTGAGTTGAAGGTGTTAATGACTCTAAGTCAGTTTCTCTTTGTTTTTAAGTCATATTTTTCCAAGTCTGTTCATTGAAAGTCTCCATCACCTTAACCTTGGAAGACTGTGAAATCCAGTCTACCCTTTAGGGGTTTGGGACTTTGGATTTTGGTCTCTGGTATTGCTCCCAACCTTGGCAAACGTCTGAAGGATGAGTCTGGCCATCTGTTTGAGGCAGGTCGTATCCTCAAGAGAGACTTTGTCTATGAAATTCCATCACATGAACAGGGGATTTCAGTGTGTGTTATGAAAGTTTCCTAGTTCTCTACTTCAGCAAACACACTGTGGGAAAACCTTACCAGGTGTTTAGGATGCTTGAAGTTTCCAATTGTCCCGCCAACCCACATAGCCTCTGAAAGCTGTGCTGATTTCTCAGTCCCGTAGTGAGGCTCCTCTGTGAGGGCCAGGCCACCACAAGCCCATGTGTAGAACTGGCAAAACTTCCGCAGAAGAAAATGGTTAGTCACAGACTGCTCTTCTCAAAAAGTCCTTCCCTCTGGCTTGCTTAACTTGCCTCAATTCCCTGACTTTTCAAAATCTTTAAAGCTACCTTTTCTTTTATGCTGTACCTGTTTTGAAATTTACAGTAGCAGAAATGTTGACTGCACCATCTACTGTTTCCTACTTAGAACCACAAAATAAGTATGTTTACATAAGTGAACGACTTTCTTTAAAGGTTATTGTGAAAGTGAGCTCTTATAGTATCTATACATTAATGTAGCTTAGCATTCAGGAATATAGTTCATTTGTATTAGTTATTATTGTAATTGCCTAATAGTCTAAAATTTTCCATCTATTAGTTCGGATTTTTAAATATAGTCCCTTATATGAACATGATATTCTGTTTAAATCTCTTAAAGAGTCTGAATAAATTTGTGCTGTTGTTCAAGTTTTGCATAGCTTTGGAGTACTTTGCTTCCTTAAAGGGTCTTCTTACTTCCCTGTCATATTTCATGGGTTAACCTCCTATCCACTGTGTAGCCCCACCCTGGGTGGTAGGCCAGGCATCACTGCAGCTATGACCCTGTTTTCTGTCTGGCAGTCCTCTGCTGCATGTGTGGATGAGGAGCTCAGCTGTGTCCAGGTCACCTCCGTTTCAGTGCTGAGCATCCTTCAACAACATTGAAGCAATGGCAGTCATGGACACAGTTTTAAAGAACAGGAGAACCGAGCTCTTGTTTTATGCGGTGCAGTGAAAGATAGAATTTGAGGAGCAAGGAGAATATGATGTCAGCACCTACACAGTATTAAAGTGGCTCTTCTAGTTTGCTTTCTGCCGCTGTGGGAAAACTATGACCAAAAGTAGCTTGTAGAGCAAAGGGCTTGTTTCATCTCACAGGTTAGAGACTCTCATCTTGAGAAGCTAAGACAGAAGGTCAAGGTAAGAACTGAAAGCAAAACCCATAGAGGAACACTGCTTGGTATCCTGCTCCCCCTGGCTAGGGATGTTATTATCATCCACTGTGGGGCTGGCCATCCTGCATCAGTTATCAACTAACAGAATGCCTCACAGGCTAATCTAATCTGGGGAATTCTTCAGTTGAGGTTCTCTCTTTCAAAGGGATTTTAGGCTTGTGCCGGGTTGGCAGCTGACGCTAACTGTGACATAGAAAAATAATTGTGCTTATGGTTCTGAGATGGGCTGACCTCTACCATGGAAGGTTTTTGATTAACCTGATACCTTTAATGGCCTTCTATCCCACAACATGTGCACACACAAACACATAAAACAAAACAAAGAATAAGAGATGTCACTGACTCTTATTACTTACACTCTTGTTGGGCCTTGTCACTCCATCTTCAAACACTGTCCAATAGAATTCAGAAGCTGCAAACAGCTTGAAGAATGAACTATTTATCTAGGGTAATTCTTTCCAACTGCTCATTGTCACACTAGACCCTTTGGTTGTCCATAGTCAGGAGGATGAAAACATTAAGGAAATAAGCTAGGAGTTGCTCCTGATCCCCTCTATCATTGGGTGTGATGTAAAAACCATGTGCATTTTACTTTATACTTAAAAGTTCCTGCGCTGGAAGGCGTCCTGTCATTTATGAGCATTTATCTATTATACTGTGCTTTCAATGAGTCTTATAGTCACTAATGAGCTATTCAACGTAGCATCCTCTGAACTAGGTCAGCTGAATCATTTCCACAGACATGGGAACGGAGTGAGAGATTGAGAGACATGCCTGAAGGAATACAACAAGCAGAAGAAAAGCAAGTCAGAACTCATAAGGTCTTGATGCTCAGTCCCATGTATGGTAATAAATGTTTTCTGATCATTTTAAGACCATACAAGAACTTTCCTGCTAAGGTGATGCTAGAGCAATACTGGAAAATCAAACCTAGAGATGGCAGGTAAGGGGGATTGGGAGAAACAGAAACAGTACCCAAAAGGAAGGGGAGGTGTGTAAGCATGAGGACTTTGGATCAGCAAAAGTAAGTGAAGGCAAAATTAACCACTTTCCCCCACTTGGTTATACATTGGGGTTTTATACGACCCAGTTTTCACATTTATACTTGGATTTTAGCTCTGACTGAGCTTCCAAGCAAAGGCAATCAGTAAGTTTTTTATTGAAAGATGACTTTAGATGAACTCACTGGTCCCTAGAAATGTGCATCATGACTCTTCCAGTTTTGAACACTATTGTCAGTAGGTCCTGGCAGCCAGGCCAGAAAGGAGAATGGGAGACTTGCTTCTGAAGCCCAGTAAAAGGAAGCTTCCAAGCTCAAAGTCTGGACATGTTTTCTCCAAGCAGAAGCCTGTTATTACATTGGTTAGCCTTTTAGGGGCAAACCAAAAACCTATTCACTCATTAACAAATATGCCAGGCCTGGTGCTGGATCCTAGAGAAACAAATCTTGAGCAAAGGATGGCAAGAAACAAATAAAATCATGTTCAAAGCATTTGAAACAATTTGTGTTTTGTAAGCACATTAGCTACTTGGCCTGTACTTGGTGGCTTCCTTTCTGGTTGCATGTGCCATCCCCATTGTGGCCTCAATGTGGCAGCGAATCCTGTGATTAACTGGCTATGGAGAGGGCTACAACAGAAACCAACCTAATTTTAAACCCCTTAAATGGCAATGAGACTCTGAAGTGCAACAAATGCAGCCAATCAGAGTATGTTCATTAACCACTCTTGCTGGGAGGAAATGGTGACTGGTAGGAAAGAATAGAACCCCTCTGGGCCTAGACCGCTTATTCTGCTGTAGATCTCAGGCCTGAGAAGCTGGAGGGATGACCACACAGGAGGAGGAAGAGGAATTCAAAAGGGCACTCTTCTGGGAAGCGAGTCATGCCCAGAGTACCAAGTATTTTCTCTGCTTTATTCCATGGGTGCCCTCGAGCCAAATAGCAGACAGGACCAAGTAGGCAAAGCAATAGGGGTAGGGGTGGGTATCAAGGCACTTGTCCAAGGTGGTGCCAACGAGCAATGTGGGAGAATTTAAGAAGGGTAATATTGTGGCTGTTTTCTTTTTCTCTAAGTGTTTAACTCAATTTTGCAAAGAGACACCACTGGCAATTCTGTGCTCTCATCCAAAAGAATAGGAAAAACAACTACAAAATAACCCAGTGGCCCCATTTCCTTCCTTTTTCTGAGGAATAATAGCATTCTATCTTTTGATGTGCTTATTTAATAAAAATAATGCCTTCTTGCAACTCATGTTTTGCTGGTGGCGGCAATCAGTTTCACTACAGACAAAATCTGCTCTCCTCCCCCCCACTCACACTTGCACACACACGTACATACGCATACACCTATACATACCCACCCACACCCACCCACATACATACGCAAGTGTCAATGGGGCCTTCAACATCAATTTTGAAGCATTTAATCATTTTAACATTGATTTTCAAATAAGGAATTTACCCACTTCTCAATCACATTTCAAGGGCTCCTTTTGCATCTTATAATAAACTTAAGAAAACATGGTTTATATAATTGGATATACAAAATTGAACTCTGTTGCAACCTAATAGAATTCCATCTCTGCCCTGAGTTAGTACCAACCTAGAAGTTAGGATGAAAAATCTAGTCACCCACCACCTTCATTATTCCTTCTTGAAACCCATAAGTAAAGAGACTACAAATAGTTTCGTCCTGTTGACCTACTGGAGCTGGCCAATGCACTTGGTGTTAAGACTGAGCTATCAGAAACTTCCTTCCTCATCATGGGAGGGGGTAGAATGTAGAATAAAGCTCTGCAATTCTCTTCCAGGAAATTCTCCATCCTATGCTGAAACCTGTTTGTGAGTATAGCATGAAGGAAGAGGTAACTGAACTTCTGTGTGTATGTCTCCATGTATGTAGATGAACTTGTGTGGCAGTGCATGTGCAGGCCACAAGCAATCTTCTTTGAGACATTGGTCGCATTGGTCTGGATTTTGCTAAATAAGATTCAGAGGCTACTCCACAAGCCCCAAGAACCATCCTTCTGCTGCTCCACCCAACATGGGGATTACAAGCACATGCCACAATGCTCAGCATTCTTAGTGGGTTCTGAGGATCTCACATAGGTCCCCCTCTTACGAGGTGAGCACATTACTTTTTACAAGTTGAAAACTTAGCTGGGTAGGGTCTTGTCCGGAGGTCACTCCCTTTATTCCATTTAGCATCAGGTTTTTCTTTAAATTTTTTCCTGGGGCTCCTTTTCTCCCCAAACTGTCTATTTTGTGATTTTGTGTTTTTTTTCCTTTCTCAGCTTTCTCCTTTTCATTACATATATTCATAAGACTGGCCATTAATAATAACACAGTCAATACCGGGATGTTTTGAAATCTCCTTTGCCAATGCCATTAATAAAAAGAACTCTTAAATTTAGCCTTGGGCAGCAGCAAAAAGCAGTCATATTATTCACTAAAATATTATAAGAATGACCTCTAGACTACTGACATTCTTCTCCTCTGAACCCTCTTGAGCCAACTTGTCACAATCTAGATTGATCTCAGCACCACTGTCTTCCCTGCTCCTACTAGTATGGCCCATTATCCCCGCTTAAAGCATTTAACTGCTTTCCTAATCCAAAATCCCAAAGTCCACATTCCACCAACAAGAAGCAGGTCAGGCCTGTCACAGCAATACCCCACTCCTGGTACCAACTTCTGTCTTAGTCAAAGTTCTGTTTGTTATAAAGAGACACCAGGATCACAGCAACCCTTATAAATGGAAGCACTCAATTGGGGCTTGCTCACAATTTTGGAGTTTTAGTCCATTATCATCATGATGGGAAGCATGCTGGCACACAAGCAGACATAGTGCTAGATAGACAGCTGAGAGTTCTACATCTGGATCAGCAAGCAACAGAAAGAAAGAGACACTGGGCCTGGTTTGGGCTTTTAACCCCAAAGCCTACTGCCAGTGACAAACTTCCTCCAAAAGCCATGCCTACTGTAACAAGGCCACACCTTCTAATCAAGTAGCACCACTCCTTGATGACCAAGTGTTCAAATATATGACCATACGGAGGCAATTACTGTTAAACCCATCACAGTTTTTTATTTTTGAAATGAAAAATGTAGGAAATAGTGGTGAAGGCGTTTCTTAATGGTCTTCCCATTAGGCTTTCCTTATTTTAGGTGCTGGTTCACTCCCTTTATTTTATCCACTCTAGTATTTTATAAAAGCCTAATTTATGTTAGGCGTAAACTGGACAGGGAAAGTGAAGGCATCACCCCTAAGATCACTGTTTTAATTTGCTTTTTGTTGCTACAACAAAATACAAGAAGCTGGGTTCTTTATACAGAAAGGAGTTCACTTAGCTTATGTGTTGGGAGGCTGAAAGTTCAAGATCCAGCAGCTCCATTGGTCAGGCCTCTGGAAGACTCCTGATTTCTGGGAACAAGCTCAGAGATGAGCCAGCTTGCCCATGGGGAGCACAGCCGCAATGAACTGAGTTCTCAGGGGGTGAAGGCCAATGGGTTTCCCATTTCTTTGGGAAATGCCCCTGCCATGAGAAGTACCTGGTACCTGTAGTGGCTCTTGGGAAAATGGCTGCTCTAGTTTGAATATGGTTTGTCCTTCAAAGGCTTCTCTGTTTGAAGACGGGTTCTCAGTGTGGCAGAGTTGTTGGGGTGGTGGAATTTGGAGATTAAGGCCTACAGGGAGGTAGTTAAGTTCTTAGGAGTGTTGTCACAGAGTCATGGAAGGGAGTGTACTGGTCCCCAGAAGGACTTAGTTGCTGTGACATTGCTTTGTTATAAGTGAGCAAACCCGTGCCATAAGTCCCCCAGATTTCCTATAGTGCCCTTCATTGTGATCCCACCCACTGTAAGGCCCCACAAGATCTCTGATTGATGCACCTGAGCTTTCAGCCTCCGAAACAGTGAGCTAAACAAACCCCTTCCTTTGTAAATTATCTCGCTTGAGGTATGTTGTTGTAGCATGGGAACAAGGAATGATAAAGAAGTCTTAGACCTGGAACTGATCATTTATAGATTTCCTAGTAAGTTTTCAAAATTGAATGGAGGGAACAAACACCAGTTGGGTGCCTACTGAGTGTCACTTTCTCACTAACCTTTAAGCTAAGGAAGAAGAAGAAGTGGGAAAGTTCAGCCAGCTGACTTCTCCAGGTAGACACAGCTCACTGTGGGATAGGAGGCAAGTTTGAGTGTCTATCTGCTCTTCCACCACACCAGAGCATCTCCTTTGCCGTCTCTTAGTCTTTAAGGGAAGTATTTCATTTTCATTAGCCAGCGATGTGTGCTGTGCCCACTTCCTTCCCTCTCCATACCTCATCAGGCAGATAGATGGTTCAGCAGTCCTGTAACTCGTTCCTATTAGGGCCTTAACATTCTTCCTAAGTGAGCCATTAAAGCAGCAGAACCAGGCCTTCTGTCTGCTGCGAACACCAGCCTTCCCATTATATGTATACCATGTTATTTTAGTGGCTCAATTGAAGTTGGTGTTCTTGGCAAGGCAGGCTTTATCAGAAATGAGAAAATAGGATCGATGTCAGAAAAAAATACAAGAAATGAGAACTCTTCACTTGCAGCCATAGCTTGTAGACTTTAGCTGCTTCTCTCCTTGCCAGTCCCTATAGGTTGCAGCCGTGAAGAAATTACAGTTCTGGCTCCTTGATGCGGCCTCACATACAGCTTCAATCTATTTCTCTTGGATGTAGTCCACCCAAGCTGCATTACCACCCTGTCACAGGGGAAGCAGTTCCCAGCAGGACTGCCCTGAGCTCCATAAATACTCTCCTGACTCCACCTGAATGTGTGTGCAAAGGTTGTGCCCAGGGACTTAAGTGTAGGGAATGTGTCTGTAATTAGTGATGGTTAAATACATGTTTTGGACACTCAGGTTGTTCTCTTCCTTTCTCTCTCTCCGTCTCCCTCTCCCTCTCCCTCCCCTCCCTCTCTCTCTCTTTCACACACACCCCAGCTCATAAGTTTTTTCGTCAAAAGAGAAATTACAAAATAAGTCTGGTTTGTTGGGCAAAATTTTTTACTTTCTTTTTCCTTTTTTGATAACAAATACCTCACAAATTGTTGATGAATTCATATTTTAATAAATATATTCAATGTATTGAAGCAAGTTCATTATTAAAACTGCAACTCAGTTCTAAACCAAGAGTAAGGCTATCTAGAGATGTAGTCTGACTTGAGTTTTGGTACATCCTTGCTCCAGTTTTAGACATCTCCTTGCCCAAAGTCTTAGAGTTATTTGTAAAGTCACCCTCCCACCACCACTCATGCTTTCATTTAGAAAGAGAAACTACTAAAATATATTACTTGATTCATTATTATTCAAGGATAGAAGAAATATAGAAACTGTATATGAACTAGATTTAAATTGCTCAAAGGTAAATTTTAAATTAAAAAGTTTTCCAAAAGCAGAATGCAGCCACATAAATGAGAAGTAGTGCCTAAAAAACTGTATCTGAAAGTAATTATTTATTTAGCTATATGACCAAAAATGTCATCATCTAGACCAAATTAAGAATGGCCACACCCAGATCATCTCAAACCGTACAAAGTTGCCAGTGCAGCAAACGTTGAGTCTCCTGGGGGAGAGAGTATGTGTGGGCTCAAACTTTGGGTTTAAAAGGTAGAGGGAGAGAGGAAGAGGGAGAAAAACATCCGATAGACATGGTTTACTGGAATAATTTGTTAATTAAAATGGTTCTGCCCCTTGTCTGAGGGAGCTGTGGCAGTGTGTGGTCACTCTTCTCTTTACAAAATGAGAGAGTATTTGACTTCGTGTGCTCCGTGTTTAGGCGCTGGGATGCTGGGGTTATATAAATTCATTGTATCCTTGCGGCACTGACGTGAATTGGCTCTTTAGGAATAACATGCTGAAGGAGGGGTGGCTTTTCCCCTTTACCACCCACATTATGTTATGAGTAGCACGGGGTATTTAAATGCTTTGGCACAGAACTTGAATAAAGAGCAGATCTCAAAAATACCATTATCATTATTCATTTTGAAATTGACACCCGGCTCTATTTTAAGGCTTTATGCCTAGTTTTATCTGTGCCTCAGATAATCCAGGAGCACACCAGAAGGGGCCCTGAATGTCCTTCTTTCTTCACTCCCATCCCTGGATCTTTCCAATTAACTTTTGGAGGAAAAAAAAAACAAAAACAAAACAAAAAAAGAAAGAAAAGGTGAAGAAAACATGAGTCCAGAAAAAGACATCAGCTGAGGAATGTTGTTTATTATGATTGGACAGTTTCTGTTGGCCTAGTCAGATCGTTTTATGTTTTATTTTGATTGAACAGATATCACTTTGCCAACCGTAATTCTTACAATTCAGCTTTTCAGCCAAAACGAAACGACCTTTTTCAGCAGACGGGCTCCCCCTGAAAGTGTTCCTACCTGGCAAATAATAACTCTGTTACTGTAAAAGTGGCCAGGGTGATATTACACTTTAACACTCTTCTTTGTAATCCCATCTTGGCTCAAATCCACAGATTGGCAAAGTTATTTGGTAGTACCAAAAAGGTGGATCTTCAGCCTTGGGGATGTGCTACCATCCCCTTTATTTAGGGTTTTACTCTGGAATTGCAGAGTGTAGTGATTATCAGCTTGACACTGAATATGTTTGTGAGGGGTTTCCAGGGAGAATTAATGAAGCTAGACCTACCCCAGAATGTGAGTCACACTGCCCCGCAGGTTGAGGACTTAGGTGAATTGCAAGATGGCAAAGCAGAAAGCCAATGAGCTTGGGGACCCTCTCTCTCTGAATCCCCCAAGAGCCTAGCTGCCTTCCTCTCCACACTGTCTGCCAACATGAATAAGCACTCCTGGGACCATGAGCTGAAATAAACACACCCATTCTTTTCATGTCAGGTATTTTTCCACATCAAGACAAAATCTTCCAAACGCACTAATTTCTTAATAAGCAAATTCTTAAAACATGATGCAAAGAAATTGTTCCTATTAGCCTCCCCCAAACTGGTTTTTCTTATAGATGTGAACAGGCCCCATATCGTAGTCAATTCTGTTCTCAATTCATGCTCCACAGCAAAACTCCAGGGTTTGATTTAAATGGAATTTTTATCCTCTTACCTAGCTTTGTGATTGTTCTCTGTTTTGAAGGATCCTCTTTTGTTTAAGACATGAATTTATGTAATAAAAGTTCTTAGCTCACATCTGAGTTCACAGCTGAGTCCTGTGGAGCCAGAAACAGAAGCCGATGCTGGCAAAGCACTCGTGACTGTCTGAGGAAGGCCTTCTCCCTGAGCGATGGGGATTCCAATTTTATTGTCCATGTGCTCTTAATTCCTGAAGTGTGAGAGAACGAATGTGAATCCTGAAATGACTATTTCAGGATGAAGTCTGGAATAGGGTAATAAACAGAAACAGCAGAAGGGAATTCCACCAACACTCACCAGCGTCTTTGCAAAACGACTCTCGCTGTATTCAGACTAACCCGCAGAAGGTGGAGGAGGAGGTGGTTAACTGGCAGTACTCCTAAGCAGGAGAGGCAGAGGTTTGGGGTGCAAATGGCCGCTCTCCCAGGGTCGCATGTGTTAAGCGTTAGACATTGCTGTCTCGTACTAGTGTGATGTTTGATTCCATCAGGTAGAATGCTTTGATGTGTTCTTTCAGGCTTGATGCATCCAGAAGGGTTTAAAGATGGTACTCAAGTCTCCCGAGATTTGGAGCATTCCAAAACAGCCAGTTTGTACATCTCTGACTCGAACTGATGGAGTCAAATAGACATATGATTGTATATACAAACACACACACACACACACACACACACACCCCTTTGCTGTGGAACAATCCTTTTGGTCACTGTAAATATGTATTAATCATATTGGCTAATAAAGAACTGACTGGTCAATAGCTAGGCAGTCAAAAAGTTAGGCAGGAGTCACAGGGGCAGGGTTGGGGGTCATGGAAACATGGGGAAGAAGAAGGATGGAGTCACAGGGAGTCACCAGGAGATGTGGAGAGATGCGGAAACAAGATGAATATGCCATGCTGAAAAAGAGGCACCACCATGTGGCAGATCATAGATAAGAAATATGGGTTAATATAAGTTGTAAGAGCTAGTTAGTAACAACCATAAGCTATCAGCTGAACATTTATAATTAACAGTAAGTCTCTGGTTATTTTGGAAGCCAGTTGGTGGGAGAGAGATGACTGTTGATACAGAAAAGCTCTGCCTATACACATTGGTTAATTGTACTCAGGTCTCTTCCATACAAATTCTCATATTTAATAAATTCAGCTCTGACCCCTGTACTTTCCCTACTCCTACTTTATACTTCCATTGCGTTGTATAACCTTGCCCTGAAATTTAAATTTTTTTTCACATTTGTGATGTGTGTGTGAATAAGAATGGCTCGTATATTTGAATGCTTAGTCACCAGGGAGTAGAATTGTTTGAACGGATTAGAAGGATTAAGAAGTGTGTCATTGGAGGAAGTGTGTAGTATGTCACTGGGGTGAATTTTGAGATTTCAAAAGCTGATACCAAAGCCAGAGGTTAGTCTCTCTCTCTCTCTCTCTCTCTCTCTCTCTCTCTCTCTTCTCTCTTTCTGCCATCAGATCAGTAGCTTTCAGCTACTGCTCCAATACCTGCCTGCATGCCACAATGCTTTCCACCATTATGATCATGGACTAAAAACCTCTGAAACTCTAAGCCAGGTGCCAATGAAATGGTTTCTTTTGTAAGAGTTGTCTTGGTCATTGTGTAGCTTCACAGCCATAGATCAGTCACTAAGACAGCATTTCTATTTCTCCTAGTAAGATCATCTGAGTTTGAACCTCAGTGTCTTCAGTAATAATCTTTGTAGCATTGGGAAAATAGCAGTCTTTGTGGCATTGTGCAAATTATTCAATTTAGTACCTTAGTCCCCATCTTAATTAGGATTTCTATTGCTGTGAAGAGATGCTATGACCATGGCAACTCTTATAAAGGGAAACATTTAATTGGGTGGCTTACATTTCAGAGGTTTAGTCCATTATCAACATGGTGGGACATCATGGAGTGCAGGCAGACATGGTGCTGGAGAAGGAGCTGACAATTTGACATCCTGCAGGCAACAAGAAGTGAACTGAGACACTGGGTGGTATCTTGACCTTAAAGTCCACCTCCACAGTGACATACTTCCTTCAACAAGGCCACACCTCCTAATAGTACCACTCCCTGTGGGGGCCATTTTCTTTCAAACCACCAGCGTCCCTTCTGGAAAATTTGAAAGGCAAGGTGTTCAACATAGAGATTGTTACAAGGATTAAGGGAGTTGACTTGTGAATGACAGCCGTGCCCAGGCTATACTGTAGGAAGTGTTAAGCAATCCTCACTGTTCCTGTCACTGATTTCTCACTGTACAGATGTTGCTTGAGCTTTTAGCAAGAATATTTCTTATTGTCAGGCCTATCTAAATTTCGTTTCTCCTCTTCTTACTGGTACGTGGAGAACTCTGTACTATTTATTTTCATCATATCTACTCCTGCTCCCATACCAAATGTCGTTACATTGGTGCATACAGGACTAAGAATATGCATTTGGCCTCTTATGTGGTCTTTTCTGGAGTTATTTGTGAATAACTGAGAAATATTCCATGGGTTGCAAAATTAGCACTGTTAATCAGACCTCCAAGTTCATCCATGGAGGCCATGATTTAATCTGCTGCTGTGTCATGGTAACCCTTCGGGTCAGGCTGTGCATGCTCTGGAAGGATTTCAGATCACGTTGTCACCCACATAGACTCACTGATTAACTCAGCACAAAGCAGTCAGTGTGGCTGATATAGAAGACCGTGTATCAAGGAATACAAAACACTTCTACTTAGATCAGGTCTCAACTTTGCTGTCAGTTGTAATCATTTGTTTGAAGTAAACTCTCCTGTACTGACTTGAGTCATAGGACTCAGACAGAGGGATATGTTGTCTACATTTCTATACTTATGTTTACAGTTTTGTCTTTTGATTTACAACAGATCTGGTTCCACTTTGTAGTTAGGGTTTTACAAAATGACCCGTGTAACCATCATCATATTTTAACTGAGTAACTGTTGGAACGGCTCCTCGTGCTGTACATTAGCTGTGGCAGGGAGCAGTAAGAAGATGTAGCCTGTGAGAGTTAATATTGACTTCCAACTTGACAGGACCGAGAATCACCTATGTGACAGGTGTCTGGCAGGCCATACGTGAGGGACGATCTAGACTAGATTAACCGAGGTGGGAAGAGGAGTCCTAACTGAGAGTGGTACCATTGCCTGGATGGATCAAAAGGAAAGCTCGAGCTGAATTCTGGCATCCATTGTTCTCATTCCTAACTGTGAATGCAACAGGACAGCGGCCTCACACTGTGGGCATCTTGCCTCTACAGTCACTTTAGAGCACCTCTTGAACTATAGTTCAGAAGAAGCCCTTCCCTCTGTAAGTTGTTTTAGCCTGCTGCAAGCAAATAGGAGAGCCACTAAGGCAATGCACAACCCAGTGCTCAGTATGGAGGACCCAAGTCCATCACCTCCCTAGGTAATCTGGGTCTTTCACTAACCCACTAGGAATGAACTTCTGGACCAACTGGAGTGAGACAAAATGAGAGAGTTTCTTAAATAGAGATGAGAGATAACACACACCTTTGACTGAAGTGTGAGTGTTCTGAAACAGATGCTAGCGTGCATCCAAGACATGGAAGAGAAGGTCACAACATAAAAAATTTATTTTGTGGCTACAAAAGTTGACAATGTGAGGTGACTCAAAGGGTAAGGGCACTTGCTGCCAAGCCTGACACCTTTCATTCCCAGAATCCACATGGCAGAAGGAAAGAATCAAATTCTGCAAATATTTGTCTGATATCCACACGTGTGACATGTGCATGTCTACAAACACACACGAGATAGATAGATAGACGATAGATAGATGATAGATAGATGATAGATAGATAGATGATAGATAGATAGAT
>LOJH01012976.1:0-25178 GCA_001685095.1 Ellobius talpinus | reverse complement strand
GTGCGGGAGCCGGGCAGGACGAAAAGCAGGCCCTCTCCCCCTATCACTACAATGGGAGAAATAACAATTTTCCTAACTGAATCTCCCACCCAGAACTTGATTTTTTCATTTATTTAGGTCTTCTTTAATTCATATCATAAGGTTCTGTAGTTGCCAATCTACGGGCATAAATATCTTATTGTGCAAATATTTCAAATTTTTGATGCCACTGTAAATAAAAACAATGACTTTAAAAAATTTACCTTCAAATCATTCATGCAGTGCACAGAAGTGTAAGGGATTATGTGTATTGACAAGCTACTTTAATGATCTTATAAATTTACTCATTAGTTCAGAAAGGCCTTTTTTTAGATTCTTATTTCATATTAGATATTTTGCCTTTGACTAAGGAAAATTCTCTTCTTCCTTTCTTATTTGTGTGTTAATTCTTTTTCTTCCCTCGCTAGACTGTCTAGACTCTCAAATGTGAAATAGCAATGGAGGGCCAACATCTCTGCCCTGTTGCTGAGATGGGAGAAATAATATATAGTTTTATTACCACTAAGTAACATTTTAATTGTAGAATTTTCTTTTTCTAGGTGTCTGTTCTTTATTTTCTCTTTGAGTGGATGCTATATTTCTTATAATGCATATCCTGCATATTTTGAAAGAATGTGATCTTAAATTAGCATAGTTGATTAAATAATTTTAAATGTTGAACCAACTTTGCACTCCTGGTCTGTTTTCCTTCTATCTTAATTGCTTCTTTATAGCCATGAAGAAACAGCATGACCAAGGTATTTACAGAAGAAAATGTTTATTGGGACTCATGACCATCACAGTAGGGAATGTGGCAGCAGGCAGGCAGGCATGGCCCTGGAGCAGTAGCTGAGAGCTTACATCTTATCTGCAAGTTGGGGGGGTCAACTTTTAAAACCTTAAAGCACATCCAGTGACATACCTCCTCCAATTAGGCCACACCTCCCAATCCTTCCCAAACAGTTCTACCAAATGGGGATCAAGGATTCAAACATATGAGCCTACAGGGATCATTCTCATTCAAACCACCATACACTTTTATATACTGTTGGATTTGACTGGTGCTACTTTGTTAAGGATTAATTGTACCTTCATTATGCATGTTTTTTCTTATAACATCATAGTCTAGTTTTATCATCAGGGTATAATGCTGAGCTTCATAAGGTAAGTAGCAAAATGTTTCTCTACTATTTTCTGAAGCAGATTGTGTTGAATTAGCATGATTTCCTTGAATGACTAATAGACTATACCATTATGGTTATCTTATTTAAAACATACTTGCCTATCTAATCATTTATATACCTAGGATAATAGTGTGGAAACAGTTTATAATTCTTTAAAAGAATAATATCAATTGCTTGAATACAGACACTGACAGATGTCTAAAAATAGATTTTACCTTTCTCTTTTACTGTCAATTAAGAATATTGTTGTGAACATCTAAGTGGTAAAGTATGTACATATATTTAATTGATTTTCTTTTTTTCTTAAAGATTTATTATGTGTACAGTATTCTGCCTGCATGTATGCTTACTGGTCAGAAGATGGCACAATGTGAGCCACCATGTGGTTGTTGGGAATTGAACTCAGGCCCTCTGGAAGATCAGCCAGTGTTCTTAACCACTGAGAACCACTGAGCTAACTCTCCAACCCAAATTAATTTTCCAAATTGTATGAACTTAGATATTGTTTTTGATCAGAATACCCTGCTCATGTACTTAGTACTTATTACATGTTTCACTTAAATGTAAAGTAGCCTGGTCAAATTTGTGTTATGGCAATATGCAAAGAATCCAGCAAATCAGACATTACTGAGACACCAAGTGGAAGATGTAACTGCACGTTCTTTTTCCTTCAACAGAGGTGATGCTAATCAAGCAAGTTCCACTCACTGCTTTGTAAACTTTGTCTTATAACTAACTACTAATTTAAACACTGTTGAATTTTTAGTTTTTTGTTAAATGTAGCAAAGATTTCACTGTCCAAAATCAAAAGCTGCATTTTTAAAAAAGAGTCAACATTAGCTTTTTTATAGGAAAAAGTTGAGAAAAGATGAGTTGTGGGACACTGAGCACTTCTGTTTCCTCTTACACTCCTCCCCCATCCTTTCTCTGGATATAGTTGTCAGAAGCAAAGCGTGAGTCAAAAAAACTGTTAAGAGTTATAACTATAAAACACACTTCTATTTTGTTATTCCTTTCTCCTCAAGGGTAAATGGGACCATCTTATAACAAGATTATTTGGAGGGTATCCCTGCCTAACCATCTTTAGGGCAAGTTAAGATAAAATTAAAATCTACGGCTGAGAAAATGCTACTTAACAAGGCCTTAGCTCTTTTGTAAAGTAACATTCAAATAGCGGAGATGTAATCTGTTCAGAGTTCCTCATCTTCCTGGTATTATCATTGTGTGCATATGTGTGTGTTATGGTGCATGTGTACTCACATGCATGTGTGTGTTATGTGTGCATGTGTGTGAGTGTATACATGTATACAGGGTGGTCAGAGGATGTCTTGTGGTAGTTAGTTCCTTCCTTCCACAGTGGGTCCTGCAGATGGAAGTTTCCCTTACCCATGGAGGCATCTCACTGGCCCAAGAGTTGAATTTTTATCGAAGTAAGTACTATCTGTTTATTAGGTTTTTTATACAATTTTATACAATTTCACAACCCTTATAACTTCTAAGATCACTCTGTTTTTAGAACAGTTAAGGCCAAAGAAATACCTACCCTGTTTCCACATCACTAAATAAACAAACAAACAAACAAATAAATAAATAAATACTCCTCAGTGAGGGCTTTAATGAAGGCAAATACCTAGTCCTCTGTGGGAAACCTCCTTGTATATTTTTCTCTAAAGTTTTCAGGTCCAGGAATTAGAAGTAATATCCTCTAAAACTTGGTTGCTCTGGCTCTTACATTAAGTGTATGCTCTCTTTACAAATGACACTAGAAAGCATAGATTATAAACACAAAATAATTTGAAAGGAGATACTGGACTGAGAATGCCACTGAAAAAAGCCAGCAGTTAGGAGAGTTTTTCCAGGTGTGTCACAGAGGCCACAACAGCTGTGGACTTGGGCTACATCCTGAGCAGGCAGAAGGCTCCAACCATCAACATGATGCTGATCTTCACCTGCAAACTCAAGAGGAGGAGGAGTGCCGGAGGCCTGCACCAAAGAGCCTCAAAACCTGAGGCCAGGCAATGTGTGAACGCTTCAGATTCATCGAGAGGAGGCCCTGAGAGTCCCGTTGTGTGACGTTTGGAAAAGTGAAGCCTAAGTTGCAGTGGGGATGCTTGGATGTTAGAGATGCCAGTAAAACAGGTCATCTGCCAAAGAATCTGAACCAAGAGAGGTCATACGTGCTGCAGGCAAGAGAGCCGGAGGGACAGGGCTACCTGTGGCCTCTGTCATGAGCCACGGATTTCAAACACAGAGCTAGAGTGTTTGGTTTGGTTTGTCCTGATGAGTTTCTGTTTTGCTTTGATCAGATTTTTTTGTTGTTATTCTTCATTCCTCTTCTTTGGAATGAGAAAGTTTATTTTATACAACTGAATATTACTGAATGACTTCCAATAATGTTCCAATATTTTATAGGGGCCTACATTTAAGAAATCACCTTGAGCATTAAAATTTTAAACAGGCTTTTATCCTTTTAAAAATATTTATTTTTAAAATATGTGTATGTATGTGTAGGTGGGTATGTGCATGTGAGTAGAAGTACGTGGGAGGTCAGATCTCCCTGGGACTGGAGTTACAAGCAATTGTAAGCCACCTGACTTGGTGCTGGAAACCAAACTTGGGTGCTCTGCAAGAGCAGTATATGTGCTTAAGCACCCACGGAACCATCTCTCTAGGCCCACAATTTGAACAATGTTAGAACTGTTATGATACTGGGGACTCTTATAAATGAGCTGGATGGCATTCTGCCTTATGAAACAGTCACTAGTCTTTCAGGACAAGGGATGGAAGGTTATGGTTAAAACATGATGTGTTGGGAGTCAAGCTAAGAAGGCGTAGACTTGTGATGATCAATCATCACTGCTAGCTTTACTGGATTTAAAATTGCCAAGAAGACATTTTAGGGAATTTACAGAGAGGTTAAAATGAGGAGAGACAACCCACCTTGAGTAGGGTGACATCATCCCATGGGCTGAGTTTCTGGACCAAATACAAAGAGGAAAAGGAAGAGGACAAATGAGTGACAGCATCCATCTCTCTTTAATTCTTGAGTGCAGACACTACAGACCTGTGGCCTCTCACTGTGTCTCTATAGCCTTTTGCTATGATGGAATAGAAACAGAGCCAAAATAAATCATCCTTCCATTTGATGTCTGTCAAATATTTTGTCCCTTCAGTGAGACAGTACCTAATACCACATCTTACAACAGAAAATAACTTTACACAGCACAGTGTCAATCTCCTGGTTTGGGTAATTACATTATGCACAAATACAATGTCAATGCTGAGATAAGAAGCTCCATGAAAGTATATAGGAAGGTCTTGTACTAATTTAGAACTTTACAATCAGTAAAAGCAAAAGTTATGTCACCTTTAATATTCTTTAAAATAAGTGGTTTTCATAAACAATTACTCTTTGCAGTCTTCAATTAGTTCTAGGCTCATGGATTCCCATTTTTTCCTATGACTGTCTCAGCAAACACCTAAAGTCTGATGCCATTCAAATATGCACATCGAAGTCCACATATCTCTCTTAACTCACCCTGCATCACTGCAGGTTCCCTCTGGTTCCTAGCTCTTACTCTGATACAGAGTTTTCTTGCACATTATATAGTTTTCTAGTTCTTTTATGTTTTATGTCCACAAGAGTAAGAAAGCTCCCAGTAATCAGTGACAAAGTTATCTTTTGTGTTCTTTTTCAGCACTGAACCAAGTACACAGTAAATGCTGCTAAAATATGTTGACTCAGTCACCTGTAGAAAGTTCACACCATCTATTTACGACCCCTCTCTGCTATTATGCATTCAATACAACACTGAAATCATCTAGACAGGGTACAACGCTGAATGGACCACTAGTTATCTAGAAATGGTACAACACTGAATTGACCATTAGTTATCATCTAGACATGGTACAACACTGAATGGACCACTAGTTATCATCTAGACATGGTACAACACTGAATGGACCACTAGTTATCATCTAGACAGGGTACGACACTGAATGGACCACTAGTTATCATCTAGACAGGGTACGACACTGAATGGACCACTAGTTATCATCTAGACAGAGTACGACACTGAATGGACCACTAGTTATCATCTAGACATGGTACGACACTGAATTGACCACTAGTTATCATCTAGACATGGTACAACACTGAATGGACCACTAGTTGTCATCTAGACAGGGTACGACACTGAATGGACCACTAGTTATCATCTAGACAGGGTACGACACTGAATGGACCACTAGTTATCATCTAGACAGAGTACGACACTGAATGGACCACTAGTTATCATCTAGACATGGTACGACACTGAATTGACCACTAGTTATCATCTAGACATGGTACAACACTGAATGGACCACTAGTTGTCATCTAGACAGGGTACGACACTGAATGGACCACTAGTTATCATCTAGACAGGGTACGACACTGAATTGACCACTAGTTATTATCTAGACAGGGTACAACACTGAATGGACCAATAGTTATCATCTAGACATGGTACAACACTGAATGGACCAATAGTTATCATCTAGACATGGTACAACACTGAATGGACCACTAGTTATCATCTAGTCAGGGTACGACGCTGAATGACCACTAGTTATCATCTAGTCAGGGTACGACACTGAATGACCACTAGTTATCATCTAGACATGGAAATTCAGATTACTTCTTTTATTCAAGAAGTCTCTAACATGTATATTTCCTTCAATTTAAGAAAGTAGCTAGGATTGAAAAAATACCTTAATCTATATTATATAGAATTACAATTTTGAGAAATATAGACCTAACCTACAAATCCTTAAAATCTCATTTAAAACTCTGCTAAAACGCCTCATTCTAAAACATGAAAAACAGTAACAAATGCAACTGCCACAAATCAGATTCAAAGATACTGACATTTTATGAGATATTTTCCATAACCCTGGGTCGTTTCCTTGAAGTACTCTGAGGATGTCTATTGATTTGTTAAAAATCATGCAGTGGAAACAAGCATATTTTCTTCACCAAGAAAATACCATAGATGAATATTAAATATAGCCCTGCTGGCCAAACTTCACATCTGTACACAATTAAAGTGCAGGTCTTTTCTCAATAATAATTTGTCATACCTTCTGAAACATACACAAAGAAGTTATACAGCATCGCACACCTGAGTGAGTTGCTAATTGTAATACAGTGCTACAGGCCATGCACTCACTGGATTAATGCAGTCTGAGCTGTGGGACATGGATGGTATGTGTGTGAATATTAGAAATTTTTGGATTTTTTTTGCGTTGGGGGTAGATAAAGCATTGCAACACTGCAAAGATTTTTTAAAAAGAACATAAAGTTCCAAACATACTCCAGTACTATAAACAACTAACAAAGAGAAAAGTACTTTAAGAAAAGTATACCAAGGCACAGTAGGAACTTCTTACAATTTTGGGACTCAGATACTTTTAAGAATTCTCCTTAAATAATATTAAAAAATGTTTAGAGGAATCATTAAATTAGAATGCCAAATATCATAAAAATGCTTTAAAGATTCATAGTAATTTTATAAATGTGGGAAATTACTATATTTGGCTGGATGGTAGAGAATATTCTGAGTTTGATTTCTAAAGTATAATTTACAAAACTTTACAAGTAATCAAGATCAATACAATACAATGAAATATTTAGAAGATATATAAAATTATTTTATTTTATGACATTTTCTTTTTTAAAATTTTACCAACATAATATTAATTATTTGGGAATTTTGTACAATACATTCTGATAATACTCATTTCCCATTCCTCCCAGGTCCACTCCCACCCCTGTGTCCCTCCCCAAGAAATACCAAGTCCAAGTTGTGTTACATATATACTCCTTGGAGCATGTTCAAAGTCCCAGTGGCTAGCCCCTTAAGAAAAACTGAGTCCAAACCCTCTTCCCCACCCTCAACCCTCCAGTCCCCCTTCCCTCTCCAGAAGTCATCAACTGTGAAGAACTACACTTCAGCATCCTTATCAGTTTTTAAGGACTCTCTTCAATAGCTTCCCGCCTGGACTCATTCTTTTTTTGGAGTGGGGGGGGCAGGGGAGAGGTTGTCATAGAAGCCTTCCATTTCTCTCATTTTCAGTTATGAGTCTTCAGTCATCGATACCACTATAAAAGAAGCTTTCTTGCCTATATCAGTGAGTCACAGCTCAGATCACAGACTTCCACATGGTATCAGGTGGCAGCATCATGGACATCCAAATGGTTGCCAATGGCAACAATGATCACAGGCATCAATATGATCTCTGGAGGCAACATGGACCATTGATATCAACATGCCCCATAGCAGCAGCATAGATCATGGCCCCCAGCTTGGCCTCGGACCACAGATATCAACATGGCCTTCAGCGGCAACCATGGACATCAATCCTGCCTGCTGCAGCAGCATGAACCATGGGTGCCAGCATGACCTCCAGCCACAGTACAGACCATGGCCATCAATATGGCCCTCAGCAGTAAAGAGGTGGCAGCTTGGATTATGAACATCGGTGTAGCCCCCAGTGAAAGTACAGACCAAGGACATCAATATGGTCCCCAGCAGCAGAACAGAGCAGCTCAGATCATGGACATCAGCCCCCGGAAGAAGCACAGACTATGGACAGACATCAGCATGGCCTACCACTGGCAGCAACACAGTCTTTCTGAGGAGACAATCTAGAAACGAACCTTTCTTCATTTCAGACATCTTGTTATTGGTCAGAGTCAGGGTGATCATGCAGTTGGGCAGCATGCTGGGGCAGGACCTGCTGGAGCTCCAGGCTGCTGTATACCACCCTGTCCTGGGTTCCCTGCCAGCACCCCAGGAACCACCACCATGCTTGCCTCCTGCCAGCCAGCAGGGTGATCAGCATGAGAGGCGTGGCAGCAGCAGCAGCAGCAGCAGCAGCAGGCGGGGGGCTCCACTGTGGATGGAGTGGCAGGTACTGGCCTAGTGGGCAGCAACAGGGCTTGAGGCCAGAGACTCCTGGTGGTCCGAAGAGCTTGGCCACCCCAGTGTCCCTAGTTCCATTTCTTTCCAACACACTTGTCGCTCCAGTCAGTCATCTTTTTTCTAATTCCATAAAACCACTTCTAAAGAGCTTCTTCCCACAAGACCTGCCTTTTTCTAGTTGTTCCAGAGCTAATGTGTGCTCTGCAGGCTTGTCCTCTGCCGCTGCATCTCCCCCCGAAGCCTCCATGGGTGTCTCAGATTCCTCTGAGAGGCTCAGCAAGAGCTGGTGGCTGCCGCCATCTTGAATTGAATCTTTTTACAATATTTTTATTTTTCAAAGAAACAATGACTTTTCAATTCTTAAAGAATACTTAAATGCATGGAGTTTAAAGTATCGCTTGCCCCATCTTCTTTCCATGTACAGTGCTGTCATTTTCAATAGTCACATGTGTATTTGTCACTTTATGTACTGCAGGAATAAGATTCCTGACAAAAAGAGGTCAAGGAAGGAGGGCTTATGTTGGCGCACGGCTCAAAGGTATAGTCGGTCAGTAGAGTCCTGGGGGCGGGGCATGAGGTAGAAGTTGAGTGTAATGAACACTTGTGTTAACCACACTTTCTTTTTATTCAGTTCAGGACCCCAACCTATGAAATAGTACCGCCCACATTTAGGCTAAGTCTCCTCACCTTGATTAACTTAATCTAGAAATCTTTCAGACATGCTCAGAGATTTGTTGCCAAGGAATCACAAATCTCATCAATGTGACAAAGTGGTATACAATGACTTACATATTTCAAGAAGAAACAGATCCATTTCTAAACACATGTGGCCAATGTAGTTACCAGGCTGGTATGGAGATCAACAAGTGAAGCAGTAAGAAAAGTTTCCTACTAAAGCCAGGCCAGTCCATGATGGGTTCACTGCTGAATCCTACCAGACCTTAAAAAGCTCACACAGAAAATTATTAAATATTCCATTATAAAAAAGGCAGTAGTGCTAGCCATTTTTTTTATGAAGTCAGTACTATTCTGCTACACAAACTGGATGAAAGCACAACAAAGAATAAACTATTAGGACAGTCTCCTAGATGTACATGGATATAAAAATTCTAAATAAAATACTTAAAAACTGGCTAAGAGCACATACTGCTCTTATAGAGGACCTGAGGTTCAGTTCAATCATCTATGTTTGGTGACTCACGACCACTTGCAACCCCAGCCTTTGGGTATCTAACACCTGCACTCATGTGTTCGTACCCATTTCCATAATTTACATTTTAAAAAATCTTTAAAAAGTAGAAAAATACTTGCAAACATAATTCAACTACAAATTACAGTCATCATACCCAAAGAATTTTCACTCCAGTGATGCAAGGATTTTTTTAACATATGCAAATCAATGAATATAATGCATTATACTAATAAACTCAAAGACTGAAATCACCTGATATCCTAAATATAATAATTCCTTTACACACACAGAAGAAACCAGGGCTAGAAAAAAATATCTCAACATAGTCAAGGTTATACATGACAAAGCAGTAGCCAATATTTTATTAAATGGACAAAACTTCTAAGCATTTTCACTCAAATCAAGACTAAGACTTAAATGTTTATTTTCTCCACTCCTGTTCAATATAGTCTTTGAAGTCTTAGCTAGAGAAATAAGACAAGAAAAATAATTAAAAGGATCACAATGCCCCAACTAGATAACTTAAGCCACCAAGTAAAACATCCAGGTGCCAGGCATGGATTATATCTTACTGAGTCATTGGCTGACTGGGTTCCATAGACACATCCCACAGACAACCTCACAGACTATTGTAAAGGCTACTAGCTATCCTCCACAACTTGATAGTAAGGCCTTATTGCTAAGATACTACCTCCTTATGTCACTGAACATGGAGAAATTGAGATGGTGCCCAATTAGAAGCTTAACCTCTAATGACTAGCACTCATGATTTATGTGCTACCAGAGGAGAAAAGTAATTACAAATATCACCCAGATATAAACCCTGTGACCCACAAAAGCAATTTGCCTTCAAGATATACTAGTGCAGTAATGGCACAAACATTATGGGAGGAACCAGCCACTCTTTTGGTTGGATTTAAGGGCCATTGCATAAGATGGAGCCTTAAAGTGCTAAAGTGGACAAGAACCTAAAGTGGACTAGAAAGGTCATGAGTCTAGGGGAAAATCGACATTGTTCTGCTAGAGGAACAAAGTGGCTCCTAATGACATAGCTATTATACCCATAGATCAAAGTATCAGAGAAGCTTCTTGCAGCAGATAGGAATTCACTAGAGATCCACAACTGGACAGTGCATAGAGTGTGGACTTTGGAGCACTCAGCCCTAAGTGGGACATCTAAACCAAACCCCTCTCCTCAAAGCTCAGGGATCTACATGGAACATATTGTAAGAGGTTGAGGTGGTAGATAACTCCAAGAAAATAGTGTCCTCTAGACACAACAGAACTAATACACGTATGGACTCGCAGAGATGGGTATAGCATACACAAACTCTGTACAAGTTCAAGCCAGAAAAAAATCCCACCCCAGAGAAGGAGAAGCAAACAGACAGTCCCACTCTTAACAAGAAGCTCTTGGCAATCTACACCTCTGCTGGGAAAGGACAAATCAGTTTTCTACAATGAAGTGTCAGTGGGTGCATCACCCACAGTCCAGGGCAGTCCTCGTGGCCAACACAAAATGGACTCCACTTTTTTTGTTGTGTTGGCATTTTTTGCTTTTGTGTGTGTATGTGTGTGGGAATTTTGTTATTTTTTGTCTTGTTGGCCTTTTGTTTTGATTTTTTTGAGAGAGTAAAAGAGAAAAAGAACATGATGTTGGATTGGCAGGGATATAGGGAAGATCTGGGAAGAGTTGGGGGAAGAGAAAGAATATGTTCAAATGTACTGTATGGATACATACATATTGTATGAAAAAACTTTAAATAGAAGAAGTGCTCCTATGCTCATGGACTGGAAGTAATATAGTAAAAATGACTATCACCACAAGAAATGCATTACCACTTTTATATCTTTATCATTTCAGCTTGTTCTATCATATAGATCTTCTGGTTATACAATAAAACAAACTAAACCCCCAAACCACAGTAGTCATTTGTAGACTCATGCTCACTATAGAACCATTAATAATTGCTAAGTGTCCATCAGGATAAACAAAATGTGGAATATCCACACAATGAAATTTTTTTGATCTTACAAAAATTAAATTGTGACACAGGCTAAGGTACCCCAATAGTAAGTGAAATAAAACAGTCACAAGAAGGTATCTACTAAGTAATTCCCTGCACCAGACACCTAGAGTAGTTGAATACACAGAGACAGAATCAGAGTGGCGGTTATCAAGGGCTGGGAGAATGAGTGTGGAGTTATTAGCTGACAGATACTATTTTGGTTTTGTGAGTTTACAAGTGTTCTGGAGATGAAAAATGTCCAGCTGCACAACTTAAGTGTACTTAATGCTACTGTATTATACAATTAAAGCATCTTAAAATGGTAAGTTTTATGTCATATTTATTTAAATATACTTTAACATTAATGAATTTAACTAAAATAAGGAAAGGCAGAAAGAAGAAATGGGATTATAAAAATGTTTTCCCCAAAAAAGCCATGAAACTGTGACAGCTTTGTTTTGGGCAATGGTCCTTTGTAAAGTTTTAATTAGCTCACAATCTATTATTTCTAGAAAATTCTGGTCAATTTCATCTGTTCCCCCTTGACTTTGAGAGCCCCCCAGATGTTTCCAAAGCTGTCCAGTCTAGTAAAGTTAGATGGTGACCTTAATATCAGCTAAATGTAATGATAGCTGTTTCCAATGCCAAGCCCGCTCTCCCACTAAAATTAATCTCCTTGATGGAAAGGGCTGGTTCATTATCGCCAGTGTCTAAATTTAGGTTATAATGAGAATTAGGTTTTGTTTTGTATTTTAATCTCCAACTCGGACATAGAGGTATCTCTCTGTGTCTCATGCTTACCTTTTTCTCTCTGGGGATAGATGGTCCTGTGTCCCTCAGGGGTCTCATACTGGCAGCCTGTTCACCTGTTGGGGCATTATTATACTTCTTTTCTTTTACCCCCATTAGTTCCAGGACCCATCTTTCCTTGGGAGATGGGAGATCTAAGTTCAGCGAGGCCCACATCTCCTGCAGCCCCACTAGGATCTCAGAGGTGACAAGAACTCCATATACAGGTTACAGGACAGGCAAAGCCACGGTGCCAATTTTTGATGCCTCTCTGCCCTGACAGGTGACTTGGGCCCATGGGATCTATCATGGAGGAACCCCTCATCTCCCAGGGAAGGATGAGGAGGGACTGTGACATCACAATCACATTGCTTGTTTTCAGATAATAGCTGATGAGATGTTAGAATGTAAGGGCCAGTTCACTCTCTTCATGATTTTGATCTTCTGGGGTGGAAAGTCAGATGCTATCCTAGTGCTTAGAGACAGGGAACAATATGAATAGACAGACAGTGGCTTCTAAGTATCCCTGTTCAGCTTACTAAGTACTTATAATACAGAACAGTTAGATATACAGAAAATACAATTCAAAAATCACCCACAGGGCCATCCAACCATACTATAAGCTTCATGCTTCCTTCCACATTTTTATGTGTGTGGGTCTCTCTGTGGGTCACTTCTCCATTCCATGCCCTTCACTATACCATGATTAACTTCAAAACACACCCAAAATTCGACCACCTCCCGTCACACTCTGGTCTCAGCCAGTTACTTCTCACCTGGACACCCAAGGTAGCTTCTTAGCTGACTTCCTACTTTGCTCTCTGACAGCTAGACTTTCCCTTCAAGGAGAAAGGTTCTCATGTCTTCCTTTATTCAGGGTTAAAGCCAAGTCCTTGTGTCACATAATAGGCACCATGTGATTGGAGCTCTGGGACTCTGGTGGCATCTCCTCTCAATTACTCCTCTCTACTTGCACAACACACTTCTTCCAAGCTGCTCCTTAGCCACAGCAGTTCTGCTTTTTGCCTGGGAGTGTTCACACCGACTGCTCGGTACTAGTGATCCCTTCATCCAGACACTGCCATGGCCCGTAGCAACTTTACCTCAGTGAAGTGAAATCTGGCTGTGCCATTTAAATGGTTTATATGTTCCCTATCTAAATACAGATCACAGCATACAGTCAATCTTCATGTTAGGTTGGATTCTGACATGCGTCTGTTTTGTTCACTGCTTCGTCCTAACTGACCAGGACTGCATACAACAAAGGCATGGAGTGTGCAGAGTGTGTCATCACTTGTGAGCTGCTGTCTTCATTTCCTCCCTTCGGAACCCTCCCATTCCCTCCTCTCTCTTCCCGATGATATTTTCTTTCTGCCTTTTAGCATTGTGCAAGCCAACAGGACCGTGCTTTCCCCACTGTGCTCCTTCAGTGGCATATGAGAACTATGTAGGGACGTCCAGAGCACTTCCTTAAAAGGAATGACTCATTTCCTCATTTTTTCACTCCTTTTCCTCACTACCCGAAAAATAGTGCCCACTGAGGCAGTGACCTTTAACACCTGGATGGAATGGCTACACTGAGTGGGCTATAACAGGACACTAGGTTCTTCAGTGACCTTCTCCAACAGTCCCTACAGCAGTCTTCCTAACCACTCCAGACTGTTACCTGAGAGAGAAATATAACTTGCCTTTTACCTTGTCACTGTCTTTTTTTCAAACAAATCTTGTGCTTACTCTAATACAGAGGGAACCATACAGAATTTTTCTCTTTAAAGTCAATAATACAGTGAATTACACTAACAGTGTTTCTGATGTTAAACCAGGTTTCCATTCCTGAAATGACAGTCATGAGATTGTGGGATATAATGTTCTAAAAATGTAAATTTTGTCTGTTGAATTTTAAAAATGTTCATAAGTGAGATCATTTCTAGAGGTATATATTTTGAAGTGTTGCCTACCTATGCTATATTAGCCAAGGAATAGATTACTGGTCCAAGAGAAGAATGCTTGTGGTGGTTTGAAAGAAAATGGCCCCCAAAGGGAGAGGCACTATCAGGAGATGTGGCCTTATGAAGTAGGTGTGTCACTGTGGAGGTGCTCAAGATACTGCCTGCTATCTTAGATCACTTCCTGTTGCCTTCAAAATGTAGGACTCTCAGCTCCTTCTCCAGCACCATGTCTGCATGCTGCTATGTCCCACCATGTTGATAATGGACTGAATCTCTGAACTGTAAACCACCCCAATTAAATGTTTTCCTTTATGAGAGTTGCTGTGGCCATTGGTGTCTCTGCACAGCACTAGAAACCCTAGCTAAGACAGTAGTCTTCAGGTCCACAGCATAAGAGTAAGAGACATACAATTATATCACTAAACTGAAACATTCACACACAAATGCTTATTTCTGTTATTTAATAGCATCTCTTTCAATTCAAACACTAATATCTGAAGATAACAGATGAACTTAAGTTCCCAAGACAAACCAAAATGTTTTGCTACACAAACCTAACAGATTTTTATTTATTCTAGGTATTAAGTATTTCATTTATGAGCATCCAAAAAAGACAAAATGAGTTTTAATGAATGTCAAAATTCTCATTCTTAGTGGTTTTATTAGAACATTAGAAAGCTGGGCTGGAGAACAACGAGGATTCTGATTCACAAATTCCAAATGCTTACTTTAAAATTAAACAATTATTCACTTATACTTCTAGATTTTCTTTTCAAACATTTTTTTTTTGAGATAAGGACTCATGCATGCCAGACTTACTTGGTCCTTGTTTATATAGACAAGGATAAGCTTGAATTTTTGGTCCTCTGGCCTACCCCCCCCAAAAGCTGGGACTATTGATTCATCCTGGGTTTCTAGAAAATGAGTGCTCTTCACCATCCTGCAGACGCAGAGGGAGGGAGAGCAGATTAGGAACATGCAAGCCCTGTGGAAAGGAGCAGTTGCTCTAGCTCCATCTGAGACTTCCCATGAGCACCAAGCTGGGCAGTCCTACCACGTAAGACAGGCCCTTCATGGCATAAATAGTCAAGCAATCGGAGCTCTTTGTATATGCTAGGTACTAACCCTCTACTAGATGTATAAATGAATAGGTGAAGATCTTTCTCCATTTTGTAGGCTGCCTCTTTGCTTAATTTAATTTGTTTAAATTAACAAACAATTTCCTTTGTTGTTCATAAAACTTCTAGCTTCACGAGGCCCCACTTATTAGTTGCTCATCTTAGTGCCTGTGCTCTCTGTGTCCTGTTTAGAAAGTCTCTTCCTGTGCCAATGAGTTTTCAAGCATGTTCTCTACATTTTCTTCTATTAGATTCTGAATATCTGGTCTTATGTTAAGGTTCTTGATCCATTTGGGGTTTTGTGCAGGGTGATAGATATATATCTATTTTCATTCTTTTACATGTAACTATCCAGTTTGACCAGCACCAATTGTTGAAGATGCCGTCTTTATTCCAATGAGTATTTTTTTTGCTTCTTTGTGAAAACAAAACAGCAGCTCTCTGTGGTTATATGGAGTTATGTCCAGATCTTTAATTCTATTCCTTTAATCATCCTTACTGTTTTCATGCTAATGTCCTGGTGCTTTTATGACTATAACTCTGTGGCACAACTTGAAACCTGGGACAGCGACACCTTTTGCAGTTACAATATTTTATTAATCAGGATTATTTTAGATATCATGTTTTTTTTGTTTTTTTTGTGTGTGTGTTTCCATGTAAAATTTACTATTTTTGGCAGTTTCTGGGTGGAATTATGTTGTAACTTTGATAGATGCATTGAATGTGTAGACTGTTTCTGGTAGGATGGACATTTTCATAGTGTCATTCCATGAACATCCATGAACATGGGATCCATGAACATGGGAGATCCTTCCATCTTCTGATGTCTCATTCAGCGTAGTAAACTTTTTAGTATATAGGTCATTTGCTTGGATGGTTAGAGTTATTCCAAGATACTTTTTTTGAGGCTGTTGTGAAAGGTATTGTTTCCCCGATTTCTTCTCAGTATGTTTATCATTTGTATACAAGCATAAATGAAAGACCTTCCTCTTTCAGTTTAATAAACAAACACCCTAGACATGATTTCAGCATTGACTTAGGGGACTTCCTATGGGACAGATGCTTCATAGAGCCTGGATAAAGTAGGAGAGGGTGAGGGCCATTGCTTTAAAAAGAAAAGAAGAGGAAATAAGATTCCAAGAAGAATACATTAGCTCTTGTTACAGAGGAAATAATAAGCTAATTTAGTTGAAATATTTGATTTGGTATCCTGTCAAAAAAATCTTACCTTTTAGTAAGACAAAACAGCCCTTTCACCACACAGAGGATGTTTGCCATGGAGGTCATTGACACATCAGAATTCTAAACCTCCACAGGTAATGCATTTGCCACACAAACATAAAGACCTGAATTTGGATCCCTAGGAGCCGGAAAAAGCTGGTAGGGATGGTGCTTGCCTGTAATCCCAGCATGCAGGAGGAGGAGACGGGGGATATCTAGAGCAAAGAAAATAGCTGGACTAGACAAAGCTGAGAGCTCCAGGTGTGATGATAGAGGCTATATCAAGATACAAGGTGGAGAACAATCTAGAAGTCACCAGACCTCAATGTCTGAATTCTAAATGCAGTTACATACATGTATATATGCACTCACACACACACATTTGAGCACACACATACACATACATACAAATCCAAGCCTCACCATAAGTGAATACTGACTCATTGTATCCAAGCTCAGCATCATCTTAGGCTTTCTAAGTTGATATTGTATAATTTTTCAAATTCTTGTTATGCTAAGAGGTACCCATTAGCCCAATAAAGTTGTCTACAGTTCACAGACCCACAGGAAAATAACAACTTTAAATTCATAATTTGGAGAATATAATATAGATTAGACTGGATGTTACTTGTCAATTTATATAAATCTAAATATTTAATTTAAAATGTAAGGATATTAAGCTCCATATTTTTTAATCAAAGGAAAAAGTCAGGGAAAAGATCAAAGGGAGAAGAGAATTGAAATTAGAAGTCCCTTTAAAGCAAAAATTACAATGTCTTCATAAGTTAATATTAATCCTTTAATTATAAATTTCAGAGGTCTGAGAAGTCTCTATGAGCTTAGCTTTGGGTAATTATACCATATGCAGCATTTTTTAAATTTGAGAAATATGTTGAAATGTTGCTCAGAGTCTTTTAATGACTTTAAGGCTGGCAGATTTCCCGAATAATTCTTCAGATATCACTTAAAATTGTGGACTGGGAACCTAAGCTGGCAAATGTATGTCAAATTCATAAAAGCTTTTCACTTTGTATACTGCAGAAAATGATTTGCCCATATATTTTAGAATATCAAAATATTAAGTTCAAAACAGTTCTTCATAGGTGAGGATTTACAAAGGGCAAGACAGGCACACTAGACGGGACACAGATAAGAGCATTTGGGACCATAAAGCCAAAATGTGCGTCCCAAGAGTATTTGCCATAATAGTAAGATTTTATCACTAAAAGTAAAAGTAAAATATAGGTTCACAAAGGAAACAGAACCCTAAGGGAAGAGAGACGGCAAAGAATACAAACAGACAAGTTACAGAAAATGAACAATGTACATCACAAATCTAGTATAAATATCCAATCTCTTGATAATAACCAATTTTCAGAACAATACCAAAAATTAAAGGAGAATGTAAGAAATGCCCAAGGCATATGAAGGAACAGCAAACGTCCCTATGGGGAAACATAAGGTGGTCTGTGCTTTCAGAAATGCAGGTGGACCTCACACTTCCATGGGAATTTAACTGAAGAGAAAGGAAAATAGGAAGAGTTGATAAAAATTCATAAAGAAATAAGCTAATAGTCATATTAAAATTTTTAAAGCCCAAATCTCTCATAGTAAAATAACACAAAAAATTATGCTGTGTTTACAAATAAAATAGCACAAAACAAGGAAACCATAGTTTTACAGAATTCCAAACAACATTGAAGTATCTTTAGCATAACTTGTAGAAAAGGCAGAGACAAGCTACCTAATGTGCTCTCAGGCAGCTAATCAGAAACTGGTAACTCGCACAGATGTTAAGCTGTTCTTGCTGGTTATATTTGAAGGCGGCATTCCCAGGAGGTTTCAACGATTATTTTTCATATTTTCTAAACATCCTTTATTTAAAGAATGATTGCTTCTAAGGAGCTCCACAGTTTGTTTTTCTAACAGACATGAGAATTACTCACTATAGCACAGAGCAATGCTCTTTAACCTTTAGCAGCTCCACACACCATGCACTCTATTCCAGCCCTGCCTGAGAGGGCCTTTAACAGTGCACAGGCAGCTTTCACTTTGCACAGGCCACTCATGCTCTCTTGGACTCTCTGCTTCAAGGACGTGACCTTGTGGAGGTGCTTCACGTTTTCCAGAACTCAAGCCCACTGAAGATGTCATCTTGGTCTAAATCACTGCTGACAGACACTCAGGTAGGATCTGCTTTAGGGCTCTTCTAACCATAACATTGTGCTACTGAAGGGTCCCAGGCCTACATGGAAGGTTCTACTTAGATCGCTTCTTATTCTAGTGTTATCATCTTCTCTTTGAACCTAAGTTTACACTCAATAATAAGACCTTGTTCCTGACTAGATACTGAGCTGCTAGCAAATATTTTAACAATTAGGTGTATCTACATATTAAGTTGTACATGGTATATACGTGTGTGTGTGTGTGTGTGTGTGTGTGTATGTGGTGGGGGTGCATGCCAGGTGCAAGTGCTTAGGTAAGAGGACTGTCTTACTCCCTTCAGACAGTGCCTCTCGCTGAACCTTTTATGGTTTGGCAGCTCATTATTTGTCTCTGCTCTCTATAACTGTGGAATTATAAGTATGTACGACTATACCATTGTTTTCAGGGAGATGCTGAGGATTTGAAGTCAGGTCCTCACATTTGTGCAAATGCTCTTACCATTGCATCTTCTTCCTAGTACTATATTAAGCTTTCTAATCAGATGAGATGAATTTAGCAATTTTGCATAATTATTAGCAACTAAATTTCAGCTTATTGGTATTGATTTAAATTTTCATAGAAGAAACTAAAGTGCTTATTTGTAGAGAAAAATCAAAATTATATCTAAAAATAAGCTTTATGTTCAACTTATTTAATATGGAAGAAATTATATGAGACACAAATGAATATTAAGATAAATTTTGCTCTATTCAAAGTATCTATAAAATCAAATTTGGATGACATATAATAATTTATTTATCCACACTGTCATACACTAGGGATATACTGAATTCTTTGATTCACTCACATAACATTTAATGATTGTCTTTTGTGCAAAGCACTATTATTTGATCCTGGAGCTTTAAAAAAATAATATTCACAAGGCATGCTTTTGACTTAGTCCAGGCATTTTCTGCAGCTGAAATTGCTAAACTCTTGTTTGTACTAGTTAAGTAAAACACTCATCAATACGAAACACAAATAACTAAGTATCAAGAACCTAGTACTTGGATTTTATCACATAGACTTTGAGGTTGATATACTCTACCAACTCATCAGACGCCACACAGTATCCTGAGTGTCAGCCTATGTACTGCTCTCTTCCATTTCTTCACACTGCTCTTTTCTTTACCCACATTTCCCTGCATTCTGGTTAATCTTCAGTGCCTTTCTCCCATGTTGCCTAATATGATTGTGCTCACGTCTGTCTTCTGTATGACCTGCCTTCTTAGTCCATTTTAGGAAGCCTGTTCTTCCACACTCACACTCTCGCACTCCCTCCTGTGGACAGGAGCACAGCCCCACATCCTCTCTGTATGTCCATGGACCCTACTTTCACACTGCTTGAAACTCCTGACTCAAGCAGACTGTATGATTCTGCATCAAGATCAGCTGGTAAATATTTACCTATAAGTTTCTTTCAAGGTCTATCACGGATTTTTTTTTATCTTTACCAACCTTCTTTCTGTCTCTTTCCTGGATAGCAGGCCTGTATCCTGTCCCCCACACAATATGTACTAGTGGCAAGCATCTCTATGCACCAGGCTTCTCTAGCATCAGTGCTACAGAACCGAACTGCAGATGAGGCTCTGCTTGTGGGACTCACACTCTAGTGGGTGGGAGGGCTAGAGAATAAACAAGTACACAAACACAAGATGGTTTTATACTGTGAGATGAGCTAGAGAGACATCTTGAAAGAGGTGGTGAAGTCAGTCAGTCTGTAGATGAGGAGCACGGAGAAGGATGCTCCGAGGAGGGCAGCAGGACACTATAGAACATTATGAGAAGAAGGTAGGTAGGTATCAGGACCTGGAAGCAGGAATGGTTGGCATATTCAAGGAAGAGATTGATACCCCGCGTTTCTGTAAGGACTGAGGGAGGCTGTCCTCAGCTGCACACCCATCTGCAGCCAGCAGGCATGCCACCAGTCATCCTCGGCCAGGCTTCAGCCTGGACTATCTCCCACAGTCCCTTTTCTCCTGCTTCAAAATGCTGGGGAGGTGTTGAGTGGAAAGGACACTCTGCTTTGACTCCTGCTGATCTGGCTATCAGAGTTCCCAGTCAGCAGAGGGCTCCCACATCTGCATGGCCTCACTCAGCTTTGGCAAATGTGGTTTGTGTCTACACTATCATTTCAGTATGCTGTCCAAGATCATCAATGACTTCTCAGCTTCAGATCCAGTGGCCTTTCCTCAACCCTCATCCTTCTTGACTTTCTGTCACATTCTTGACAGTCCTGCTTTCCAAAGACTTTTTCTGTTTCATGAAAATAAATTCTGTACATAGTTCTTCTACCTCGATGACCCCTCTGTGACCATTACCTCCCAACCTCTGAGATGTCTGTGGCCCCACCTCATTGTCTGTCTGTCTGCCTCTCCTTCCTTCCTCCTCATCATCTTCAGCAGTCTCACTCCTAAAGCCGGAAGCCAGGCATTCTCTGTGGGCAACTTCTACGCCTGTTTTCCCCAGGCCCACCTTTTCTTCCAATATCCAGAAATATCCTTTCAATAGCAAATGAATACCAAAGAGCATGTTCAGGCAGCACTCTCAACTAAGTACATTGTGAGCTGAATTCATAAGCTTCTTCCTCAGCCCTGAGAGTTTTACGTTTGCAAATGATTAACAGGTAAGTGTGACTTTCACGAGACTCACCAGTGCCCTCTTTGCAATGATCCTGAAGCATGTTTTTTTTTTTGTTGGCACTGAGACACTTTGCTACCTCATATGCATCTCTCCTAGATCTGTTCCATCAACCCTTCTATGGCTATGCCATCAAAAGGATACTGACAGAATGATTTTCCTCAAGATCTCCTGATGTGGGATTCCCTACTGTATGCTATGAATATGTTTTAATACCATTGGGTAATAAAGAAGCTACTTTGGCCTATGGCAGGACAGAATAAAGCCAGGCGGGAAATCTGAACAGAGATATATAGAAAAAGTAGGCAGAGTCAGAGAGATGCCATGTAGCTGCCAAACAAGAAGGATGCTGGAAACTTACCAGTAGGCCACAGCCTTGTGGTGTTACATAGATGAATAGAAACAGGTTAATTTAAGATGTAAGAGCTAGCTAGAAATATGCCAGAGCCATGGGCCAAACAGTGTTGTAATTAATACAGTTCTGTGGGATTATTCGGGGCTGGGGGGCTGGGAAACAAATGCGCAGTCTCAGATTACAGTTCCCAGATCTGGACAGCTAATTCCTCAGCATCTGTGAGTTGGAATGCCATGCTCCATATCTACCAGTCAAAAAGTGCTCTGTTCACTTTACATCTAATTTAAATGGAATTGATTCTTGCTAATTTTCCTTACTCTCGATGGAAAATGATTCCCTTTAATTTTGCATGTTCCCTTACAGTACTTATAGTCATGCATCTACATGTGTTTTTGTCTTGCAGTTTATTATTTCACTATCTTCTAAAATGGTCTTTTTGAGGATAATATCTGATGCCCTTTTTTCTTGCTCTAAGTCACAGTCCCGCATCCTCTCTACAGTCTGCTGCATCAGCAGGCTGCTATCTGTGTGAGGGTGCTTCCCAATTCTCAAGGCCCTGCTTGTTGTACTGTTTGGATGGCAGGCTCAACAACATCGCACTTATATGTTTACAAGGCACCTTAGCCTGAACGTGTTCTGCGTGGCCTCACCTCTCACTCTCAGAGTCTTCTTTGCAGCACAGAGTAATGCCATCTATCTCCTGGCATCACCGTAACTGCTCCCAGGCTTGTTCTCTTGTCTCCCACATGTAAACTGACAGTAAATCCTGCCAGCTCTACCTTTCAAACACACCCTGTGATTTTTTTCTTTGAAGAATACCACAGCTGCTGCTCTACTGCCCAGGCCCAAGTCGATTATGGTCTGTTTCATTATCGCAGTCCTTCATGGCTGGTCCCCCTTCCTCTTCTGCCCTCCAACTAATCCATTTTCTTCATGGAGAGATCCCACTTTATAGTGTCGAGTCAGATAGGGCCACTGCTCTGTTCACACATGGATACCTCCTCTACTCACAGACACAGTCATGTGTCACACCATGACAACCTCAGGACTGGGCTGGAGCCCTGAGGACTCCTTTCTGGATTCTCCTTAGTCATTGTCTGCAGCTACACTAGTGCCCACACTGGTTTTCTAAGGGTCCAGGTACACTTTCAGCTCTTTGAAGCACCCTTATTACTTAATGGTGAGTAAAGAGCTACCCTGTTAAGAGCAAAGTTTGTTAAAAAATCTAACTTCTGTGTTAATTAGGGTACTAAGTTCAGGTCCTAGGCTCACACTGTAAAATATGTGCAATAATATGTACAGTGATTGTATGTAGTCTTTCGGGGCTCAACATGAAAAGGAAAAGGAAAAGAGAAACCAAAGTTGAACAGAATTAGATGATTCTTAAATTTCCCTTTCCAAGTTCTATTCCAAATATCCAGACTGGCATTAATTAAAGAGCTCAAAGAACAACTTACAGCTGGCAGATGAACAGCAAATCTCTTTCAGCACCTGATTAAATATTTAAATTCTTAGAAAGAATATTCTAGATTGTAATTTGAATGTAATCAAGTCAAAATGTATAAATAAAATATTGATATTTACTTAAAAATATATTCTAAATAAAATTATTTATGCTAAAATATCAACCTAGGAAAATACACCATCTTTTTTGTAAGTGTTATTAAAGAGAAATTATAAAGACTAAAAATAACTATCAGGCAACCTAGGGGAAATGTATAACTCATTCTAAACCTAAGAAAAATCCAGGGCTACAGCCCAAGCATTCCCATACTATGTGGTTCGTGACAATGTGATGACACTATCCTGTCACGGTGTCTCATTATGACGAGAGAACCCCTTCCACAACAGTCAAGGGTTAGAGCATTTTAGCATGAGACAGAGCAAGATGTCCAAACTGCTCATCTAAATCTGAAGAGCAGATCCCTGTCTAACATCTTTCAGAGACTAAACCTCAGAGTGGGTTTTAAGTCTGCACTCTACAGTCTAACCAGAGGCCTTCCAAACAGTTCCTCACCTTCTCCAGGGTCATCTCAGTCTCTGCGGCATGCGTCTTTTTCAGCTCCATTCTCACCCTCTCTGATTCAGCCTTCAGTTTGTTGACAGCGGTCTCATGGTCCCTTGCAGCCCTTTGCTTTTCTTCTTCTCGAAGAAGACCAAGTTCTACCAGCTGCTGTTTCCGCTGAGAGTTCACGTTAATCAGCTCTTCCCTCAACTTATGGACCTGGGCCTCCATGTCAGCAATAATCTAGGAGAAACAGACAGACATGGATAGAGAAGTCACAGAGGAACAACCACACAAGGCCAATAAGTACACATCTTAAAGTTCACTTGCCCTTCATGTCCCCACCCAGGATCATTTTTGCTCTCTGTGTCCTTCAATCCCATGCTGCTCCTTCTCACCCTTAGAGGTAAGCACCATGTGGAGATAAACATTTTCCTACATACTGTTTTATTAAACACCACCACATTGCCTAATCTTACTTGTTCACAATACCTATGTTGGTGGAATATTATGAGTGCGCTTCTGAAACTGGTTTTCAAATATTCAACATCAAGTTCTTGGCATTCATCTAGTATCTTTGTGTTTTTGTTTTTGTTTATGTATTGTTGGTTTTGGCTTTGATTTTGTTATGTCCTTCTATTTTCTTAGTTTCTTTTGTATTCCTTCTTCTAGTATTTTATTTTTTAGATATATAACTCATTTTTATCCCTTCTTTTCTGATTTATAAATTTGAAGTTGTATTCCATTTGTTTATCTTAGATATATGATGTTTTTATTATCACTCAGTCCAATACACATTTAACTTCCTTTATTCTTTCCTTTGACATGTGAATCATTTAGATGTATGCTTCTTAGCTCTAAAATTCATGGACTATGTTTCCCAAGGCTGCTTTTATTAGAGCTCTTTACTAAGTACCCCAAGTGGAGTGGTTTAAAAGAATGTTAATGTGAAGCTTGGGAGAGGGCTCAGCAGCCCTCTAAACACTTAAGAATATATTGCTGCTCTTGCAGAACACCGAGGTTTGGTTCCCAGAACCCATGTGGCAGCTTGCCACCATTCATAGTTGTTGTTATAAGGGGGATCACGTGTCCTTTTCCAACCTCTGTGGGCAGCAGGCCGGCACACAGTGTGCATACATACATACATACATGCAAAACATTCATACACATAAAATAAACAAATCATTAAAATATAAGAGAAATATATTCTTTCACAGTTCTGTGATGTGGGATTTCCCTCTGTATGCTGTGATTACCATTGGTTAATAAAGGAACTGCTTTGGGCCTATAGCAAGCTATAGGGAAACAGAGATAGGCGGGGAAAACCAAACTGAATGCTGGGAGAAAGGAGGCAGAGTGAGAAGTAGCCATGGAGCCACTGCTAGAGACAGGCGTGCTGAAACTTTGCTGGTAGGCCATAACCCCGTGGTGATGCACAGATTAACGGAGATGGGTTAAATTAAGACGTAAGGGCTAGCAAATAAGAAGCTAGAGCTAATGGGCTAAGCAGTGATTTAAATAATATAGT
>LOJH01012974.1:0-25181 GCA_001685095.1 Ellobius talpinus | reverse complement strand
TGGAGACAGACATGCTGAAACTTTGCTGGTAGGTCATGACCTCATGGTGATGCAGATTAAAGGAGATGGATTAAATTAATATGTAAGAGTTAGTCAATAAGAAGCTAGAGCTAACGGGCCAAGCAGCTTCCTCCAACACCTCTGCCACCCTAGAGTCACTGCTTTCTTTATACTTGGGCCTGCTGCTCCTTAGGCGGGGTAAACAGAGAATCCTGAATAGAAGGGAAAGTGGAGTGGCGCTTGCTTTGGTACATCTGCTGAGAATCCCTGTATTTCTTTAAGAGCCACTGGAACATTTGTGAGAAATGTACACTCTCTCTGAGGCTGTCAAGAACATAACTGGTCTGCCAGACTGCATCAAGCCCCAGTAGATCCAAATGTTCCACAAATGTGACTTGACAAAGAAGGACGAAAAGGTGGGCTGGAGAGATGGCTCAGCACTTAAGAGTACCGGCTGCTCTTCTGGAAATCTGGGTTTGATTTCCAGTACCCACATGGCAGTTCACATGTGGGTAACTATAAATTTAATCCCAGGGGATCTGACAACCTCCTCTCCAAGGACACAATCCACACATTATGGTACACAGACATACATTCAAAACACTCATACACATAAAAATAAATTAAAATATTAAACATCTGCTAGTAAAGTCATAGGATATGATTAGACATATCTACCCATTCACATGTATGTTTAAGTATGAACATGTGTTAAGAATAGTTTATCGTACCATGTATTATACGCTAATATCTAAAAATATTTTTTGAGACAGGGTCTGCTTCCCCAGTGCTGAGATTAAAGGTGTGTGCTATATGGCCCACACTAATACTTTTAATACTAAGTTTAGAGATGCATGGTTGAATCTGAAATTCACTGAAACTGTCCCTGAGACTGTGTTCAGTATAAGCAATGTGGACTCTGAACTCATCTTCCAGGTGGCACCATGACACAGCTTGAGAGCAGCATCCTGCAGTGCATCCTCAGCTGTGTGGTACCACAGGGTAGGCTGCAACCCACTGCCCAGCATCATTCTTCCAGTGCCAAGGGCACCGTAGGGGCCAGTGAGCAGCGGGAGATTTCAATCCTATGTAGCTGAGACCCTGCCTGACCTTGGTCCACATGACCTATGTCCACAGCCTTAGGCCTCAGCCAACCCTGGAGAGAAAATTTTTTTTAAAAAAAAAACCACTTAACGCCAGGACTTTATAGAGAGGGTCTTCCAGGGGGCATCTGATAAAACTGGCCATGGTAGAACAAGCCTACCAATTATTGTGCATGGGCACACACCACAGTAGCTTACTTTTGGCTTATTTATTAAGTGCCACACACTTTTATTTGAAAGTGACAGAACCCAACCCAAACCAACAAAAAACTTTCCTACATGTGCTTGATGTTTCATCAATGTCTTCCAGGTAAAGCCTGCAAGGCTCTCCCTTTCCTACTGCTTAGACAGCAGGTTTTCTTTACATCACACTAAAATATAAGACTCCAGTCCGTCCTCTGAATCCAAGCCCACTGACCTATTTGAAATGTGGTTAGAGGAGGACGCTCAACTTGTTGAAGGAATGCAGACTGCAAATGAGCTCAGCGTGGGCCAGACCCACAGACATACAGAAACCAGGACCTGTGAACCAAACAAACACACCCGCATTTCCCTCACTTGGGCCCAAGCCTAGGCTAGAGCTCATCTTGCAAGAGCCCAGAATTGTGTGTTTGATTCATGTTGCTACACTGAAGAGGAAGATGTAATGCGCTCAACTGGGAGTTCCTCCTGTCTGCTATGGATGTCTAGTGCTACCCAGGAGCTAAACTTCCAGAAGGACTCAACGACCTGTTCCACAAAATGAGGCTGGATTGGGTTGTCAGATAGCAACTATCAGAACAATGCACCATGTTTGCAATATTTCCCTCAATTTCCAGTATGGACAAGTCAGGAGAGAGAATATTTTCTTTTTGGCAATCCCCAATTCTTCCCCATTAGTGTCTAACCTTCCCATGGCTGTGGTTCTGAATTTCCAATAAGCCATCCATCCCCAAAGAGCACTTGCCACTTTAATGTGCACCCTCTCGTCTTACCACATTCCTCTAGGAGTAGTTCACTGAAACTGCAAGAGAAGGTAACATCCCTCCTGCATTCAACTTCCTCATAGGCCAAGCAAAAAAAGAAATTGCTATTATTTAAACCGAGAAGCCAGGCATGGTGGTACCTTTAATCCTAACAATGGGAGGCAGAGGCAGGTGAATCTCTGTGAGTTCAAGGCCAACCTTGTCTACAGAGCAAATTCCAGGATAGTCACACATCACAACAGAGAGACACTGTCTCAAAAAAAAAGCAAAACAAAACAAAAACTGACAAGTTCCTATTGGTAGTATGCATGAGCAGCTCAGGGAAAGGACAACAACCAAATAAACCATTTGATTTCTTAAAAGTAAAAGTTACAGGGACTGGGAAGATGGCTCAGTTGTTTAAATGCTTCTTGTATAAACTTTAGGACTCAACTTCTGGTCCCCAGCACCCATGTAAAACAAACAAAGCCAGGCATAGTGGTGTGTCCTTCTGCAGGGAGGTGGAGACAGCACACCCATGGAGGCAAGCCTGCCCAGCTGAATCAAATGAGCTCCACTGAATGACCCCATTTTCTTAAAGGATGAACAGTGACTGAGGAACATACGACACTGACCTCACACCCCATGCATGCACACCTGCACACACACACATACACATGCACACAAAGATAATGTAATAAATATGTGCATACGTACTCAATATATTCTCTTTTGTTTTCATTCGTTACCATTATTTCTGACCCATTGGGCTTCAGATCCACTTGATAGGTCTGTGATTACAAAGGAAAAAACAACAATCAAAGACATTAAGTTATTTAACATACTAATGAGTAACATCTTACTATAAAAGAGAGGCAAAGTTTGTTCAAAACTATTTCCCAGCTCTCCGTATAGGAGGGTGTCAAATGAACCTTTTAAACTGTTCCAAGATGCTATGCATGTAAAGATGTTATCATTAAAGGCAAATTATTTTATTATTTATGAGTTTAATTATTCTTCATACATTAGTAAGAACGAAGAGTGACATTTTTACATGCTATTCATTTATCAAGAAATTAATTATGTTCAGGGAGAAGAAAATAGATGCCAGAGAACCTGCATGAAGCTCACAAATCCCAATTAACCATCAAGCCCATAGATGTGAACTCCAGCATTCTGCCTGTCACTAGAAATCATGCTGCATAAAGAATAAAAAAATGGAACTTCTTTCAAGAGGCAAAATACACGGACTTGAAAAACAAAACAAAACTCAACTAATCAAACAACATCATCATCATCAACAAAAACCAAGTAGGTGGGTAGGTAGAGAGGAAGAAAGGAAGGAAGGAAGGAAGGAAGGACACACACTTGCTTAAAAAGCCAGGCAGAGATTATATATTGCTTTTTATAGGAGGACAGAGGAAAGCCTCTGGGATCTATATCTGTTTTCTCCTTTTAGCAACAGTTTCTCTTTTAGAAGTTATATGTATGATATATATAGTATATATGTATATTACAGGGTTGTCATATATATACCAGGATTGTCAGTTTATAAACATCAAAATAGACTACACAACTACCAAAAGGGCAAAAATTCACTATAGTCATTAAAACAGCATAGGATATTTATTTACTGACACTTGAAGGCATTTGTAGTGTATCTAATTCAACTTCCGGAAACAAACACAAGCAGACTTGTATCTGTGTGCTTGTATAGAGTAATTCAGGAAGACATTAAGTAAAAATTTCATCATGACTTTTCTTGACCTGGTCTTCATATATTTTTGTGTATTTTTATTTTATATACTGGCTTTTTTTACCATGAATCAACTAAATTGGTAGAATTGTTTTTGAAAGAAAGAGACTAGACATGATAAAAAAAAAACCCAAGCCCTTGACAATAAGGTGGGGCACGGCTGACTCTGCCAATTGGGTCCTCTCTGGCAGGTGGCAGAGAGAGCACACACAGCCACTCGAGAAAGGTATTTTACTGTCCCCTCCTTCAGCCTCCAGATCCCAGCAGCAGCTTCTCAGATAGTGGGGGCATTGACACCCCACTTCCTTTCACTTGTGCTGTTAGTTGCCAGGGATGAAGATTAGCGCACTTCCAGAGTTACAACATGGGATCCACAATGTTGGTGCCGTTGCTACTTCTTTGAATTTCTCAGCTGAAGGAGTGTGCCACAGGGCAAAATCAAGTCCCCAGCATGCTACAGCTGTATTACATGGATGTATTTCCTGGACGGTCCCATACTTCCACCTCTCTACTATTTGTATTTCCTCCATTCTTCAACCTTCCTAGCTTCCAAACAGCGCAGGCGCACAGGCAGCTGAGCGCCAAGGAAGCGGAGTGGAAGGCAGTTGAAGGCTCTTCCAGATCAGACATGTTCCCGCTAATAATAAGGCGAAAGTCAGTGCAGCTGTTTAGCGGTCTAGCCATGCTGTGCTGCAGCCCACAGCAAAAGAAACACATGGAAGGGCCACGGGAGCTGGACCCACATACCTGCCCGAAATTCTCTTCATCTATGCAGAACATGAGGTCAAGTTCTGTGGGGTCATTTTCTAAGATCCATTTCAGAGAGTTGTAATACTCGCTGTCCTATAGGAATGACAGAGAGGAAAAGTGAGCACTTGTTTTCAGAACACAAACCTGTTACTGATAAACTCTCTTACTGATAAACTCATTCCAATGTAATTCTATGCATCTGTGCCCAAGGGTGACACTACTCACCACAGTGTCAAGGGGCCTGCTCTACCAAAACCACTTCTCATTTCTTTACTTAACGATTTACTTCGTGTCTGCGTGTGCATGCACCTGTGCTCAGGTGCCTGTGGAGGCCAGGAGAGGGGGCCAGGAGAGGAGTCAGATCCTCTGGATGGATCTGGACTTACAGACAGTTAGTTGTGAGCCATGCTAGAAATCCAGTCCCTGGCGAGAGCAGCACACACTCTGAACCACTGAGCCATCGCTCTAGCCTCATCTCCCCACACAAGACCTCTGGACAGTGATAGTATTTGTGACTTCCTCCTGTTCTCTATGGCTCAAGCCACCTGATTGGGTGGGTAGTAAGAGTAGTGAGACTATTCAGGGGCCACCCCCTCCCCCATCATTTTTGTAGCCCCATAGTGGTCTCCAACATCTCTTCCTGACTCAGCCCATTTGTGGCTATCCCACACCTGGATCAGGTCCACAGAATTGAATACAGTGATCCCCTGTCTTCTAAGAGTGAGAACATCAGAGACCAGGCAGGATGGTGCTCTAACTAAACACCACATACCGTATGTTCTGTGCTTTCCTGTTTTCTCAGTGTTCTCTGATCATTAATTTAAGCAAAAATCAGGACTGTGCTTCAGAAAATAGGAGCTGTGAGACCATCAGGTCCCCTCTGCTCATGCCCAGAGTCTCTTGCTGAGAACAAGCTAACAGGCTCAAAAGAGACCAAAAATAATGTTCACCACTTTTAAAACACTCATGCCGGGACTGAAGAGATGGCTCAGCAGTTAAGAGTGTGTACTGCTCTTGTGGAAGATATGAGTTTGATCCCAAGTACCCACTGGGTAGCTCACAGCTCCTGTAACTCCAGCTCCAAGGCAAACATGATGCCTCTGACCTCTATGAGGACCAGCATTAATTTGCATGTGCTAATCCCCCAATATGCATAATTAAAAATAAAATATTTACTCCAAACCCCCAAATACTAATGGCCAACAGGAACCACAGACTGAGGCGTTAAGAGCAATTTGTAGAACGGGACGGTATTGCACACCTCTAATCCCAGAATTTGGGAGTAGAGGCAGGAGGATGGGGTCTTCTAAGCCAAGCCAGACCATATACATAGTGATACTCTGTCTCAACCTCCTTCCCCAAGGGGCGGGGAGCAACTTCTATGCTCCCAGCCTCCTCAGGCTAGCACAACAGAAGCGTAAATTGACTAAAGCAGAAGCTGGAAGGGGCTGTGAGACTGAACTGAGACTACAGATGGCAGCCAGTCTGCGCATGTCATAGGTCTAGAGTACAACAGTCGCTTCTTTTCCTGCGACGATGAGCAGAAGCACAAGGTGGTGCCACGGGCTTCAGTCACATTCTCAGCTCTGCAAAAAACACAGTCCATGTGCCAGCAAGGCCGAGGGATGCACAGTTTTCTAACTCAAATGACCACATAGAAATAGAGCTGTAGTTCTTCTGTGAGGACAACAATGCACCTAGTAAACACAGGCAAACACACACACACACACACACACACACGCACTCACACACACGCACACACACAGATGGCAGAGCATAAGTAAACAGAGGAAAGCCAGACATGCATGTAAGTGTACGCTGAAAAGAAGGGCATGTTTTGTTTTTTAAAAAAAAATATCCAAGGATGGTCAGTCCAGGTAAGGCATAAGCACCAAGAATGGTCAGTTCAGGTAAGGCATAAGCACTGAGCATGGTCAGTCTAGGTAAGGCATAAGCACCAAGCATGGTCAGTCTAGGTAAGGCATAAGCACCAAGCATGATCAGGCCAGGCAAGCAGTCAGCACCACTGCATGTGGACACCACTCTCTGGAGGGCCTGTCTTAACTATGCAAGTCCCACTCTCTCATTCTGTAGTCCTCTGTGTCAAGATGACCACGTCTAGATGACTACTGTTTTGGCTTTGCCTCTACCACTTTCATGAGGTCAGAAGACAGAAGGTGGAATCTTCCAACGTTTAGGTGGAGAACAAGGCTGTGCCAAGGTTTCAGCTGTCCCTTGGGTTTAACGTGGTCCTCTCATCTCAGCTGGTCAAGCAGTGGAACCTGAAACTTTGGTGTACCCACCTATGTGCTATGGTTTTTGGAAACCAACCGTAAGTTGCTTATTATTGGAATTAGGAAGGTCAATTGACCTTTGGCAAGCAATCCCCCCCGTTGTTCACGCAGAGTGACTGTACCCATAACTGCTGTGACTGTAAATGTGGTTCCCGATGCCCGTCCGGAAGGCGAGTGAGGCCCTATGCCGGCTACACGGTGTCCTGCCTCTACTCACCACAGACTCCATGTCGTTCAGAGTTATCTGTTTCCCCAACATCATCTTGTAGAATGGTCGAATGAAGAACCCTGAAATATGGCAAAAGGTTGGTTAAGTTTCCAGTCCTTGACACGGCTACGCAGCTGTGAAGGAAATCCAAGAATAAACTGCCTTCCATATAAATGGGCGGTTATGACCGAATGATCAAGGATCTTTTAGAGTAACCCATGACCAAGTGGGGAGAGGACACTGGTTCGTTTTAACTGTTAACCAGAGGCAATTCAGAATCACCGAAGAAGACAGTATCCATAAAGAATTACCTAGATCAGTTTAGGTAATTGTGGGCACATCTGTATGTGACTATCTCAACTGCTGATTGTTGTAGGAAGATCTAGACCATAGCAGGAGGCGCCATTACCTACGAAGGGGTCCTGATCACACTAAGAGAGAAAGATGCTCTTATTCTCTCTTTGCTCTTAATAGTGCATGAGATGTGACCAGCTGTTTGAGTTCCCATCTTGTCTTCTCCAAAATGATGGACTGTAACTTGGATCTATAAACTATGAACTTCTCTTCCCCCATGTTGATTTTCGTAAGGATATGTTATCATGGCAACAGGAATGAACTGGGACAGAGGGCCTAGGAAGGAGTGGAGTGGAGTGGAGGGTGTCTGCACTTGGAGGTGGTTTAGCAGCAGACGAAAATGGCTTCCAGGTGGTGTGTGATGCCACCAAGGCTGGTGTCAGCAGAGGGCTGTTATGGTAGTTGTGAGTACGGTGTCCCAGGCTGGGCCAGAAAGGCGGCCTCTCCCAGGGCAGTGCTGAGTCAACGAGGACAGGCAAGCTCTGCCTGCATGTCAGTGCCAGTTCCTGGACACTGCTGGTGACAGAGGCCCCTGTGCAGGTTGAGCGACAGTCGGTGAGGGCTGCTGAGGCCACAGGAAGGCCATGACAGAGAAGACTTCCCGATCAGGTAGATGTCTTCCTAGCCCATCCGCAGGAAGGCTGCACCTTTGCCACCAGATGTGGGGTTGCAGGGCCCTGCAGCATAGGCAGCTTCATTTTGGCTTAGTGTAGTCCCTGGGCCACAGAGACACACTTTAATATCTAGTGAGGTAAAAGCATGACGCTGACCACAGGGGCAGAGGGTTGTGTGTGCTCTGCCAACAGGGCATTCGTGTGCTGAGGGACTGAAGACCCAAAGACTTCTGACATATGTGTGACCCCACTGTGGGAACCAGCTCAGTCACCTCAGGTCCCCATCCTCCCTTGGCGCTCTCCATTTTTCCTTCTGCAGAGCTGAGTGCTGGCCTGCCCAGGTTCCTCTGAAATGAATGAACCTGGATTCTAATGTTTCCAGGACACTCAGCCCCAAGGCAGAGGGCTTCTCTGGCACTTCCTGTCAGTCTGCAGCAGGGAAGCCACCTCTGCTATTCATCTTTCTTTATTGTCTTTTCTCCCTTAACTATGAGGTCATTGGAGCCAGGACCATGTTTTACACTTATCTCTATTCTCCCACACTAATTAACAGTGTCTTCTTGCTTGGTGGAGGATGAATGAGCAGACTTTCTCAGAAGGTAGAGAGGGTTAACGGATTGACAGAAGCAAAGGAGGGACCTGAAGTAAAAAATAAGCTGCATATACACACGGGAAGAGTCATAAGGAAGTTCTTACTGTATACATACACACATGGAAAGTCATAAAGAAGTGCTTACTGTATACACATGCATGGACAGAGTCAGAAAGAAGTGCTTACTGTGAATACACACAAGTGTCAGCTGTACACTCTTGAGCAGTGAGTCAAACAGTTGCATGCAACTTATGCATTTAGTGTCCCTTCCCCCTTGCAAAATAAAATACTGATACCAGAGTCACAATTAGCTAGCCATTAGTAGCACAAATATATTAAAAGAGAAGTTTAGAGGGTCCATCAATTATTTACTGGAGTAGCTCAAGCTTCAAAAAGGCATCTAGCCAAATTCCCTTGCAAATGGCCCCCTCTACCATCACGGGGATGTTGTCTTCAACTACTCTACCCCATGTCTCAAATTTCTCATGACTTTTTGCTCACTAATGATTTCTGTAGTGCTCCCTCATGTAAGGTAATATTTTGAGACCACTAAGTCCACACGAGACCTGTATGACAGGCTTCGGTATATCCAGGTAGGAGGGCTTTGAGCCCTAACTTCTCATGCCCTGGAGTTCCTGTATATTTCCTCTCCAGAAGGACACAGTTAATTTGCTCCATCTACTTCAGAGGACATTCCAGGGTTAAGGCCTTAGCCGAGTGATAACATCACTTTGAAATCATTAAAAACCAATTTGGGGACAAATGGAGCAAGAGCAGGCTACTGATGGATTAGATCATCTAACATTTCAATTAAATTTTCCTTCTGTCGCCGAATCTAGCTCTCACTAGAGGAAAGGTGTTCTGAAAAACACATGGCATGACTGATTTGTGCCTCAGTTTATAAAGAGTAAGTATATACAGAGCCCTGTCTTCAGTGCACGAGACTGTATCAAAAGACCACGGTTAGGGGAAAGCTGGAAATCCCACACACTGTAGGCTGGGGCTCTGAGGGAATGTGCAAGGTCCTGGGTTCAATCTCCAGTAAGAAAAAAAATCAGCTACAGAGAGCCTGAGAAGCTCTTACTAACCATCTACATGTAGACTAAGACACGGGACTGCAGAAGCGCAAGCGGCACAGCCTTACTTTTGTTACTACAAGCCTTTGGAGTAACTCACCATCTAAGAGTTTCCCATGGAACACTGCCAAGCCAGCAACTCTTCCAATGAATGTGAAATAGGACAGATGATCTTCATTACAGAGGCCTGAGTTGGGATTGATCTGAAGGGTATAGTTGTCCCTTTGGGGAGGAAAAGAGAAAAGTCCAATCACACTTGAAAAAAAAAAAAAAGAAATCCAAAAAGCTGATCTTGCCTTTGTCACCCGTCACTCCATTTCACAGTGCACTTGCAAACCTTTGGAACTTGGTGACAACTGGTATGAGCTGGGGGATACAACCCACCAGTCACACACCCCTTTCTGTAGTGACAGTTCTGGGTTATTAAGTCAGGTAACATGAAGAAACTGCAGACAGCTGCCTAATTTGTATCATCAACTTCAAGGGCCCAGGGCAATAGCCCAGTCATAAAGTAGTTGCCTTGCAAATATGCAGGCTTCAGTTTGATCCCTAGAACACACATTTAAAAAAGCTGTGTGTGGTGACTCATGCTTGTAATCCCAGGGTTTAGGAGGCAGAAACAGATGGATCCCTGGGGGCTTTCTGGCTGCCTAGCTACTTGGCAAGTTCCAGGCCAGTGAGAGACTGTCTTAAAAAACAAGGTAAGACTACCTGAGGCTGCCCTTTGGCCGTCATACACACATATACACACGCATACATGTGCAATAATACATACGAACACACACACATGCGCGCACACGTCAACTTCAAATGTGCCAACCAGACATCCCAAGAAGATGAGAATGCTCACAGTGTAAAAGGGTGTACAGAGATCCTCAGGGACACAAGTTCTGTAGATGGTTTCCGTGATCAAAGAAGGCTAATTCCTCTGAGAGGCTTTTTGATTTGGGGATATTCCCTATAGGTCCGACTCTTGAGTAAGTGATCTGAGGATCACTGGGAGAAAAACATGGCTGTCTTAATAATGCAAACCCCAGGACACACTCCATGGTCCCGTTTAGATTCACAATCCTGAGGACAAGGAGTTTTCAGGCAGGCAGTGCAGATAGATTTTTCTAGGAGTTACTTGGAGACATAGGGAGAGGTAAGGACCTTGGCTCCTACCTTGTTTTCTACTTCAGTGGTGTTAATGTTTTCTACAGCGGATTCTCTCATGAGCCTCACTACCAACCACTACCAACCAAGGCAATTTCTGGCTAGATCAACTGAAGATTGTCCTGAGATAGCCTTCCCAATAAGCCCTATGACATAGGTACCAGGAGGAAGATGTAGGAGAAACCACATCAGTTGTAGTCTACACTGGAACAAAGCTAAATAAACATCTCTTTGCCAACATCAATTATTCCACTGGGAGTTTAGGATCAGCCTCAAGCTCTTGAACATTCTCAGCCCAGAGAAAATAGGAGCCAAATGTTTGCTGAGAAAACAACTGAGCCCTGCCTCAGTTCCCTTGCCAGGCAATGATGAAACCCTAATGCAAGGCATAGCCTGGTTCTTCTGTTATGGGACCAGGGTAATATCTTTTATATCCCAGGCATGGGTCTTCAAAATCCTCATAGTTTGCCTTTTAAGTAGTACGACTTCAGAAACAGTCCTTGTTCATGCGACTCTCTGAAGCCTGACACTAATAAATCCTTCCTTAAATTAGGATGACATTACAAATAAAAAATGCCCTGCTCCCTTGGTAATGACCTAACACATTTTCAGTTTCAATTCTGCGAGCCAAACAAGAGAAGAATCCCTTTTAGGTGTTCATGGTGTACAGCGCCTCACCATGTTGGCTCGGAACTTGTTTTTAGACTTGTGAGGGTACTAGGGGGGGGAGAGACTGAAATCTCACAAGGGGAGTCGTCTTTTAATTGTAGTTTAAATTCAATAAGCTGTATCAGCGGCAGGAGAGGGGAATACACTGCCAATGGCTTCCCTGTACTTACGTGGCAGAGTACTCAAAGAGGCCATAGTAGGGGTTGAACATCTCTTTGGACAGCAAGAAGAACCATTCCCTGGCCACGCCCCCATAGTCCAGGCCTTTCTCTGATTCAAATTCAATCCACAGTCTAGCCTTTAGGACATCGGGCCTTTTCACAGACATGATCCTCCGATAGGACTCTTCAAATATGTTGTTTCTGTGGAGTTTCATTTCAAACCTGTTTGGAATATCTGCCTAAATGAAAAGATGAAAAAGAGAAGCTCATGAGCATACAGTATGAACGTGCTTGTGCGCGTGTGCGCGCGCTCACACACACACACACACACACCCTCTCTTACTGGAAAATAACAAAAGGGTAGAAATAATGACAGCTTTCAGATAAATGTGCAGCGCCGACTGGCCCCACTGAGAGTCTCTCCTTTATGGGTTTGTCCTCACATAGATGGGACCTCACTGTGTCAAGATGGGACACATATAAGCATCCATTCACATCTGCTCAGGCCAAGCTAGCAACATGTCTTTGGAAGAACATCTGCTGAGCCCCATCTTTATCACTATGTGGACATGGGCTCTTCTCCGATTATTGGTTCCATCAAAAGAAAGACTTAATCCCAGGTAATTAAACCTTTAAGAAGCAACCCCCAGGCAAGCTGGAACTAGTCTTATCTGTGGTAGGGACTGCAGCCACAATGGTGGGAAATGCAAGCCATGATGCCTGCAAATTTATTGTGTGTCATAGGGGAGTGGGACCCTCATCCTACTAAGTTTGAGTGAAGCATCCCCGAATCCAAAGTTGACTGAATGATACCCAGCACGTAAGTGAGGTACGCCAACAGCCTTCTGGGCCCTACAGCTCCTTGTCACTGGAGGACACACAGATGGCTCACAAGGCAACACTACTGTATGCCCCACTGCAAGCTTCAAGGGCAAAGAGGCTCTAGTTATGAATAAAGAACCTGACTTGCAACTGTCGGACAGAGGGTAGATTCTCTGAGAGCAGAAGCTGCTAGCATCCCTCTACCACAGGAGAGAGCTCGGAACTAGACATCGACTGGAGGGAGCAGACTGGGGGAGGCAGCCTCGGGCAAAGGAGGAGTTCTGGTGGGGCTCACATTCTCCTTGTCCAGAGGCGCCAAGTTTCTGAGCAAACTGAGGGCAAAACTAAGGCTCATACCAGAGAGGTAATGGGCACAGAGGACAGGAAGGTGGCAGTAGAAGACATGTCAACAGCAAACACAGTACCAACTCAATGCTGACTGTAAAATGTAAAAGCCTTCTGGGTCTCATGGTCGTAAACTGTTAGTGAGAGTTGTAAATATCCTTGGGCTCATCCCTACCGAGTATTATTACATGCTGTAAACTTCACGTTAAAACATCCATGTTACAGAGTCAAAATTGCACCTCTGACTAGAAAGAGATGCCCTCAATGTGGTTTCCCCAGATTTCTTGTCTCTGGTCTTGACTTATTTTCTATTCCATAAGAATCATATGCCTTCTTAGGTCTCACATAAGCAACTGCCCTTCAGGTGATGTGCTAGGTGATACTGAGTTAATCTTCACTTACCATTGCTGTTAAAAAGCAAATTCAGACTGAAGCTCTTGGTGGACCAAAGGGCAGGAAAGAGAGGGAAGTGTACACAGACAAATCACAAACAGGCTATTTCAATGAGGTAATGTTGGTGACAGGAACAGAGTAAGACACAGAGCTTATCCAAGAGCTGATTACTTACAGGTTTCTTTAATTTCTTCCTAAAGTAGTCATACTTCTGCTTAAATTCTCTGGAGTAAGGAACAGCCTGCAAGAGAGATTCAGACGCACAGATAACGTAAACATATGTCTAAAATTTTACGTACAGCGAGCCAATGCTGGCAGACTTTCCTGAACTGCAAACTCTTAAATACTCATTTTCTACAGAAAACCTGCATAATAACGTCTCCACAGGGAAAGGGGAAAGTCTTCAAAATGATGAGGGTTTTAACAGCACAACTAGACTGATAGCCAAGGAATCTCGGGATTGTGCTGCATAAACCAGTACGCGTTTTTGCGTGAATTCTGCCAGAGTATGAGTCAGGGCAACACATAGAGGTACAAAGATACGAGTGTCTTTCATCATTATATCATTTGTCTTTCCTGGAGCCAAAGTGTTATAGGCTATGGTACTTTAACCCACAACTCCAAGTGATACTTGAAAAGTCTTTGTGGGAAGCCACACATGCTACTCATGTTAGTAATCCATTACTTGGGGGCAGGGGCAGGATGATGGTGAGTTCAAGACCATTCTGGACTATATATTAAGATGCTGTCTCAAAACATCAAGCGATGGGGGCACAACTCAGTGGCAAAGAGTGTGCTTAGGAAGTGCAAGGCTCTAGGTTTCACCCCTAGTACTACAAAACCAACATAATAATTTGTAGACAGAAATGTCAGAGGCAGAAAGGGCAGCAGGCTGATAGCTGTGTCAAGGAGTGGGAATTCTGAGTAAATGGCATTTCAGAAAGGATTCAGACTGAGGACGCACAAGGTTTGTCTTTTACTTGGTGTCCTGGCTGGCTCTGACTGTCTACTTGAGCAATTGCCTAAATCAGATTTGGGTTATGTTTGCCTAGGGATCATTTTGATTGTCAGTTTTTAGAAGAGGGCCAAGCCCACTGTAGGTAACACAATTCCCAGGGAGGGAAGATGATTCTGGGTTGTGTAGGAAGCTAGCAAGGATGAGCTGGTGTGAGTCAGCAAGCAGCATCTCTAATGGTTGGAAGTAATGCTGTATGGAACAGCAAGCAGGCCTGCCTTCAAATTCTCACTTGGTAGCCTGTTGTAGTGATATCTCATTTGTATTTTAATAAATAAAGCTTGCCTGAAGATCAGAGAGTAAAACAGCCCCATTGGACAGCCTTACACACCAGACAGTGGTGACATACACCTTTAATCCCAGTAGCCACACTAATTTGCCATAGAAACGGGCATGTAGTGGTACATGCCTTTAATCCCAGCCCTAGAGAGGAATACAAGATGGGAGGAGAGAGCTCTCAGACAGTCTCATTCTGAGATTCCTGGAGGCAGGATCGCCATTTCTGGACTGAGGTAGAGGTTAAGAGCCAGTGGCTAGCTGTTTTGCTTTTCTGACCATCAGGTTTAACCTCAATATCTGTCTCTGGGTTTTTATTAATCATGCTGCAGACTGTAACGTGAATTGTAAGCTTCCCTAGGTGACTTTGGGTCAAGCTGTTTATTACAGTAACAGAAACGAAACTAGGACACTTGGGCAAGAATTCCTCTAAACTTGAATGACTTCTCTGTGGAGTGAAGGTAACTCCATTGGGGAGTGGGGTGGGCTCAAGGTCTCAGTCAGATACAACTATCCAAAAATTTCGATAGCCTAGCTAGGTGGCACCTGAGAGGTTGAGGCAAATGACCATGAACTTGAGACGAGCCTGGGCCACAAAGCAAGACCCCATCTCAAAAACAAACATAGCGAAAGGTCTTGTATGTCTTGTGGCAAATTAATATTTGAATGTGGCTATTCAAATCACCTTCAGACGCTACATTATGAAGTAGCTTAGAGTCAGATCACTGCCTGGAGGTGACCGTAAAGGACTGGGATTCTTTCATGAAGCAAAGAGGACTAGTTTTGCGTACAATGACGTAGCAGCAACTGCCTCAGTCAGAGCAACTCATTGCCTTCTAGCAAATTTATGAACGCGGGCAGTGTTATCGATGCTGGTATCGCTTGGGGTTAATAACATATACCAACCCTCAAGCAGAGCGTCCCCGGACTCCAGCACCTTTTATTATTCTTGATCTTGACCATGATGAGATAGAATGAAGAGAGAAAACCTTTGTTCTTTGTCTTCTGTTTTAAGGCATGATAACACGGATAGCTGACCCACAAACCCTATTCTTTACAGAAAAGTTGTCATTTATTTTGAATACAAGAACAACGAAGGCGTCCTATTCCTATACGATGCTTAAGAATGTTCTAAAGACAATTCAAACAGCCTATGGTCTGTTTGTCTATCTGCAGTCTGTCTTCACGTGGGTTTCCCCTGAGTTTGAGAGCTGACCACATTTCCCACACATTTCAGGCAGAGTTGTATCTAACGAAGTCATATATGAGTGCCGGCACTTGCTAGTACCTAGACAGTCACCAGCGCAGAACAAAGACATAGGGTTCTGATATAAACTAAGGTGACACCATGGTCTTCCTTCTATGAGCATTACATTCCATCACAAATGGGATTTTCTTCACATTTCTTAGGTGCTGATCTCTCTGGGGGCTTGCTTGTTCATATTGTTATTAGCCCCAAACAATACCAGCATAGATACTCACTGCCCAAGTTCATAAATGTGCTAGAAGGCAAGTAAGTATTCTTGAGGTTCTCTCTGCCTGGCTATTTTAAGTAGGGGGAGGGAAGAGAATGACTGAACACAAAATGAAGTCCTTTCCTAGGTCCCTCCTGGAGGTGCTGGTGGAGGGCTGCAGGAAGTAAGAAAGGAGTTAATTAGAAAGTCAAGCCAGGGAATCAGCCTGGCTATCTATCAACTATCCATCAGCCATCCATTAACAGATGAATGATAAAGAAAACACGGGGTACACACACAATTCAGTTCTATTCAGCCATAAAAAAGAATGAGATTATGTCGCTTGGATGGAGTCAGAAGTCATGGTAAATGAAATGAGACAGACTCAGAAGGACAGATGGCTTTTTTTCTCTTATATACAGAATCTAGATTAAAAAAGAAAAATATATGAAAATAGAAGGGGGATTATTTGGTAACTGGGAAAAGACTGACGGTAAGGGGGCTGAATATAATTGAAGTGCATCATATATTCACATATATGATGTGTGTATGTATGAAAATGTCACATGGAAGCTACTACTCTTTACAATTAATACGTGCTAATAAAAAGGGGGAAACAAAAAGAGTAAATGAGTGAGGTAGGTGTTAAGAGGAGGAAAACTGATGGAGTTTGGGGGGTTATTTTGTGGGATTCTAGGGGAGGCAGCTCTAGGGTACACCTTGGGACAGAAAGACGGAGGAAACAGATCGGGAACAGTGAACATCAAGCCCCAAGGAGGAAAAGCACTTAGTTGATACTGTCAGTAAAGATTACCTGTGACTGAAATTGGGGAGGGGGAGTCCCCCCATTTTCTTATGCCAACTTAGACAGACTCCACCACCTTGCCACTAAGTAACTTCCCTTCTCAATTATTTAAAGAATCTGACTTGGAGCACTGCTTCCCCTATCATATGGTGACTCCATTTAAATTCTTTTCATATATGCCTGTGTTTTAGTGAGCTTCTACAGTAGCAGGATTCTATACGGTTTTTCAAAGAATCTTTAGTGTTAGCTGTCCCTCCCCATATCCTCCCCTTTACCCTGTTCTTCTGACCCCCTCCCCACTTAATTCTATTTTAATTTTCTCTTTATCTCTTCATGACAATATATTCTACTCTCCCTTCCTTGTGTGATCTGCTCTTCTTTCCTGTTCCCTTACTAGGTATCTAATGTCTATGACTATTTCAATTGAGCACACACATTGAAAGCCCCAAAGCTAACATCCACCTATGATTCCATCCATTGAGCACACATATTGAAAGCCCCAAAGCTAACATCCACATATGATTCCATGCAATACTTGTCTTTGGAGTCAGCATGCATGTTTCTAGTTCCATTCATTTATTTGCACATTTTATCTTTCTTAACAGCTAGGCAATATTCCATGGTGTAAATATACCACATTTTTATTTTCTGTTCATCAGTTCATGGACATGTAGGCCTTTCCCAGTTTCCGGCTGTTATGAATAGAGCAGCAATGCACATGATGAACAAGAGTCTTTTGGGTGTATGTCCAAGAGTGGTATACATTGATTTTGAGGTAGATTGATTCTCAGCTTCCTGAAGAACCTCCACACTGATTTTATAGCAATTGTCCAAAGTTGGCAGTCCTAACAAAAATGAGTGATTATTCCCCCCTTTTCTTACCAGCATGAGCTGTCATTTGTTTCACTGATCTTGGCCATCCTTACTAGGGTTAGATGAAATCTCAAAGTGGTTTTAGTTAGAATCTCCCTGATAGCTAAGGATATCACACATTTCTTTAAGTGTTTCTCAGTCATTTGTGTTTCATGCTGAGTACCTTCTGTTTGGTTTTGTACCCCAATTTTTAATTGAGTTATTTGTTTTCAGACCAAGGAAAACCTTCAGTGCTAGGAATAGTTAAATCTTTAGAGACATTGTGCAAAGGGTTCTCATGGATAGCCCCCTATCCCACTCCCAACAACATCAAAAAATCATAAACTATTGTCAAGGCTATTGGTTGCTCTACACAACCTGATGGCAAAATTTCATTGCTGAAGACAACACTTACGTCATTAAGCACAAAACAGTCAAGCTGGTGCCCAACTAGAAGTTTCACCCCTAATGTCTATTGCTCATGGTACTGGAAGGGTACTATGGATGCTACTGGAGGAGAAAGGTAATCATCAGTATCACCCAGCTATAAACCTTGTGAATTACCACAGTGATCTGCTTGCTAGATACACTGGTACAACAGTGGCAAAAATGGTATGGGAGAAACCAACCACTTCTAAAACCTGAATTTAAGACCCATTCCATGAGATAGAATCCATACTTGAAACTGCTACAATGGCCAAAACCTGAGATTAAATAGGTCATGGGCCTACAGAAAACCTACTACTATTATTTTGTTAAATAAACATAGCGACAAAATGACTCCTCATGACATATTGCTATAACCATAGATCAATTCCCCGCTCTTCACAGAAACATCTTGTAGTATATAACAATTAACAGAGAAACATGCAGCAAATGAGAGACTTTAGAGCACCCAGTCCTAAATGAGATGTCTTCATTAAACCCTTCCTCTCAAGGCTCAGGATCTACGTGGAAGACTAAGTGGAAAGATTGTAAGAGCCAGAGGTGATGAATGACTTCAAGGAAACAGTGTTTTCCAGACATGTAGGACTGATGCACATACAAACTTAGAGACTGTGAAAGCCCACGAAAGACCCTCACAGGCTCACACCAGACAAAATGCCAGCACTGAAGAAGGGAACTGGACATCTCTAGCCAATATGCTATTTGCAATTGATAGCTGCTGGGAAAGGGAAAATCAGTTTTCCCCAATGGAGTGACACTGGGTCTCAACCACACTCTGGGGCAGGCCCCACACCCAACAGGAGTTGTCCAGCACAAAAGAGACACCGTGTTTGTCAGAACACTGTCCAAGAATGGAGGAGTGTGAGAATGCCAAGCACTTCTGAGAACTCTACAAAACGAACAAACAATAAAAACGAGACAACAAAACAGTCTTGTGACCTCAGTTTTTTCTGTTCCTCCCAGGTGTGCGTTTGCTTCAGATTAATCATTATTGCTTGCTGCAGATCAATTAAATATTTAAACTATCTTTTATACCCCTCTATGGAAACCATGCTTTGCCACAGGCGAGTTGTCCTTGTGACTGTACACAGTTTCAAATAGTGAGGACTTTACTCATATGATCTTTCTTTCTCCCTCCCTCCGTCCCTCCCTCCTTTCTTCCTTTCTTCCTTCCTTCCTTTTCATTTTTTGAGACAGGGTTTCTCTATGTATCAGTCCTGCCTGTCCTGGAACTTGCTTTGTAGACCAGGCTGGCCTCGAACTCAAGAGATTTGCCTGCCTTTGCCTCCCGAGTGCTGGGAAGGATCTGCAGCACCACTGTCCATCATGTAACCTTTCTTTACCCTCAGAGTATAAATTGTCTGAGGCCCTTAATACAGCTGGCTATGCATGAGTCTTCAGTTAGCCTCATTTAACGGCTCAATTCTCTCAGGTCCCACTGCCTTAGAGTTGTGACAATGTTTTCTTTGTTGTTGTTTTGGTGGATTTTTTAAATTTGTCTTCTTGATTTTCTTATCTATAGCCTATCTACTAATAGTGACATGTGTTACGAAAATCACCATGGTATATGGTAATGCTGTATACCAAGCCTCTGTAGAAAGGGCTCCTTCCTGACCAATAAGTAAAAATGATGATCCAACCTAAAACTCCATAGTTTTAAAAACTGGGGGCAGGGGAGGTGATAGATACCAGGTGAGCAAAAAGACTCAATCTTAGAAAAATCCTTGGCAAATGTGCTTGGGTTTAAGTGTTAATCTCTGACAGAGACAGAACTTGGACACTGTAACAGTCCTAGGCTTAGAACTGAAAAGGCTATGGGGAAGCTAACCTCAGGCCCAGGGAACCTATAAGGAACCATATCTCTATCATCCAGGGATGTAAATGCAGACATTCTAAAGGAAACAGACTGGAATAAATTCATACTTCATGCTTGTATCCAAGTGGGTGTGAGGCCCACAGTTACTCTAATCAGGTGGCATAAACCCAGGCCAAGAAAGCGGCTGCAAATGCTGGCCAGGAATTTAAAAGCCTCACAAGGGGGAAAAAGTAGTGCCTGTGGCTGTGTGGGTGTATGCGAGCACACACATGCATACTCACATGTACACGCACATGCATGCATGACAGTCTCCCAGACAATACACAAGTGTTTAGAACATCTAGACATAACAAGTAGGAGACTGAATGCTTGTAGGACCAGAGAGAACAGAATATCAGAGAGAGGATGTTCTGAAGTATCTTTATGATAAGATATGAAAGGATAATTTAAAAGGCAATACAGAAATGAAAAGACAAAGAAAACTTATGAGACCCCCCCAAAGAACTTTGAACAATTGAAAACACTCACTTAATAGGCACAATGAACACATAAAAATTATAAAAACCTTAAGAAAGGATTAACTAGAAGAATAAAGTAACAACTCAACATGCAGCCTGGAAAGGAGGCAGGAGACTGACTCCGAAGGGACAAGAACAAAGATGGAAGGCAATGCAAACGCTTGGCTGGAGTGAGGATGGGGAATGATGGGGAAAGCAGTGTGTGAATCAAGAATGGCTGAGGGTTTGCCAGACCAGAGGAAGGGTACAGCCACCCCCACCCCCACCCACAGATGATCCCGACTCCCAGGTAAGACCCACAAAGGGAAATCTACAAATTGGCATGCGACTGCGAGCTTGCAGAACATCAAAGATAATGAGCAAATTAAAAAAAAATCACTAGAGGGAAAAAATATTTGCCTTCTAAGACATAGCAATCAGATTGACAATTTTTTTAACACCAGTTTGAAGGTCAAAGGATATGGGAGAATATAAAAAAACAAAACCAAAAACAAAACAGAAGAAAAAACCCAGAATTATGCAATCAGCAGAAATGAGCATTTGATGGAAAGGGCCAACCGGACTAGGGATGCTTCCACTCTCAGTGCCTCTGTACTGCGGCAGGGCAGCAGCTCTGGGTTAACAGACTGCTAGTCCTGCCCAATTTGTTAAGCCAGTAAACCACGAGGTACTGTATGGGGAAGAAAATCTGGGGTGGGGGTGCATGCAAAACCAAAGATGGGGAGAAAGGTTGTTTCCCTAAAGGTAAAATTATGTAATGACTGACTATTGCAGGGGGGTGGGGTGGGGAATTAAAGTATTTAGGAACTATAAAGACAAGGTGGGTTTAAAATTCTACCCAGGAAAAATCAGGAGGGAAAAGAACGATTAATTCTATTTTTATGTCAAAGGTTATTTAAAGCTTTTAAGTGGGGGTAGGAAGATAGTTGTCAGTAAAGCTTGCACTGCAAGTCTGAGGGCCCGACTGCAGATCTCCAGGGCCCACACCAAGGCTGGGTGGTGGTGTGTGCCTAGAATTCCAGCGCTGGGGAGCGGCACAGGAGGACCCCTGAAGCTCACTGGCTACCTGGTATTGCCAAATCAGTGAGCTCTAGGCTCAGCTGGAGACCCTGCTTCAAAGACCAAGTTGGAGAGTGACAGAGAATGACACTGGATACTGACCTCTGATCTCACACACATGTGAATACACACAAATGTACACACACATGGAACACTAACACACATTATCTTAATGCAAACACAAAACCAAAGTATATTATCAAAACAAAAAGGGGAAATTAAAATACTTGTATAGAAGGTAAGAAAAGAAGAAAAAGCCCTGCAAATTAAGGGACAAAACACCAGGCACATATTAATGAAGAGAGAACGTGAATATAATTTAGATGAATTTCAGACAAAACTGATATATAGATTTTGATGCTATCATGATAGGATTCTTCTACTGCCAGGAAAACCACATTGCAAGTATATGTGGTCACCTAACACTCAGGCTTTTCCTGACTGACATATAAAGGCTTTTCTAACCACACACACACACACACACACACACACACAAATTTCTTTTTCTTTTTTACAAACAGGGTCTTACCAGATAGCTCTGATGGGCCTGGAACTCAATATGTAGACCAGGTCTGTCTTGAACTCACAGAAATTCACCTGCCTATATTTCCGAAGTGTTAGGATTAGAGGTGTGTACTACCAAACCCAACACAATACACACACACATATTTAAAAACACAAACAGATCATTTCCTAATAATGACCATGCCTTCAAGGAAATCAGAAGTATCATAAAAATTCCACAGCTTCTAGGCACAGTGGCCCTTGTGAGTTCCAGGCCAGCCAGGGCTACATAAGGAGACCCTATCTCAGAAAACCAAATCAAAAATCCTCACTCATATTCTCTGTCCATGAACATTCCAGGCAATATTCTCTAGTTACTATGTAATAAAGAGACCTTTCTTGTATGTTCATAGATAAAAGGAAGATTCCTATTTAATCAATAAGTGAAGAAGAAAAATCATATGGAGATTCCCAACTATTTAGAAATGAGTGTTATGAAAGCCAAATGTCTTTCCTAAATTGTTATTACCCATATTCCTACAGAAAGAAGCACTGTTTCTAATAAGGAGAATAAACAAGGCTCCTGTTAAAAGAGATTTCTTGGACTAATTTGCCCAAGCTTAGGACGTCAAGTAATTTTCTTCTTCCTTTTTAAAAGACAGATTATTGCTAAGTGGCTCACCCTGGCCTTGAACTCCTGATTCTTAGCCTCACAAGAGTAGAATTACAGATGTGTGCCACCACATCTGGCTAAATAACTTTCAATAACTAGCAAGTACTATTTGAGCAGAGGTGGATGATAGACAAACGGTGGAAATCTTTGGAAGGAGCCGAGCTTGGCAAGTCTGTCTCTAGAGAAAGCAAGGTCTGTAGTTCACCTTGTTTCCAACAGCCGTGGGGAAATACACTGAATGGCCGACTGTGGCTACAACTCTGTCAAAAAGAAGCCACCCTAGTAGTGAGGGAGTGTTCTGAAAGCTCCATGGAGGAAAGGTCATCATCAGCTTTCTTCTAAAAGGGCTTTCCATAGAAAACTGCTGAGTAGCTGAACAAATCCACTTAGTTCATCAACCGGATGGCTGAAGGGAAGTTACTGATCCACACGCATCTGTATGGTCAGACTTAAGCTTCCAAATGAAATGAGCATGCAATTTAAAAATAATTTCAAACAGATCAGATTGATGCCATAAAATTAAGTGTTTCTCTCCAGCTCTTAAGACTCTTCGCTCAGCACAATGGTTCCATTGGCTCTAGATTTCTCCTGAAATTCTTTGACAGTTTCACAATTTTGCATAACGAATGTAAGTCATTTTCACGCTCCCCTCCCCAACCCACGCTCATTCCTGATAAAACACGTCTTTCTAACATGCCTCTTTCCTACTTTTGTGGGTTTCCTTGTTTGTGACCCACTGAGTTTAACTGGGACTTTTTGCATGTGCATGGGAGAAAAGGATTTCCTAGAATGGGGACAGTTTATCTGTGGCTACACCATTGAAGAAATCGTCCTGCCTCCCACCCCCAGCAACCATTAACTGCCAATAGTTTCGGGGCAAGGGGGAGGAAGGAGGAGCCTCATGAGTACCTCCCCTGTCAATGAAAAAACACTGATGGGCCAAAACTTGTGCTGGAGTGCTCTTGAGTTATTTTAAAAGGACCCAAATTTGCAATTTCCTATCTCTCTCGCCCCAACTTATCTCCATGTGCTCCCTGCTGAGGAGTTTGTCCCTAGCATGCAAGGATTTAGGACTTTCCCTCTGCCTATGAATACAGTGGGCTGCGAAATTTCAGGGGATCATACCCCTAAGTCGGAGGGGCATTTTCTAGCCAGCATGTATGAGCAGCACTAGGACAAAGTCAGTGAGTCAGCAGAATTGAAGACGCGTGACCCACAGCTTTGCAACCTCTTCTCGACAGGCTTTTAAAGGAGGAATAGACTCCAGTTGATTAGCGTGCACTTATTATCCTTGTCCTAAAACAAACGACAGCATCCTATAAATGCACGGGCTGGTTTTGCAGCCTATAAAGATGCCTCTTTCCCTCTCTTGAGACAGACAACATCCTATAAATGCACGGGCTGGTTTTGCAGCCTATAAAGATGCCTCTTTCTCTTGAGACAGACAGGGATTCTCTGTGTAGCCCTGGCTGTCCTAGAACTCACCCAGCAGACCAGTCTGGCCTTGAACTCAGAGATTTGCCCAACTCTGCCTCCTGGGTGCTGTGATTAAAGGCGTGTGCCACCACTGCATGGCTGAATGCCTCTCTCTTAAGGAGCCTATACCCACACTTAGGAAAAGGTATCTCCTTTTTTCTGAGTGCCTCTCTTTCTCTTAATTCTCATGCTTAAGCCTATATTAAAATATCTTTAACCAAACCCTGCTTCACTGTTAAAAAAATAAAAAAAGGAGAAAATCCTGATTATATATTTAAACCATCCTTTTAGAGGGGACCAGGAAGATAACGTTTCAATCTGCTATTATAACACCATTTTCTCTTCCTTTGTAATTCCGGTCTGAAGTGAAGGCCCAGGCAGCTGTACCCCATTTGGAAAACTCACTGAAGAGCTGGGTTGAATCTTAAACTACTCATTCCCACCAGTCTCTAGACATCACAGTAATAAGGAATAAACAAGAAGGGTGTGTTAGAAGCAGCCACAGCTCCCATGAAGGGGAGGAACAGGAGAATACTGACCGGACCGGTGATGGCTGGGTTCTGTAGTCTCGGATCTTCCCACTGAGTGATTTTGCTGTCTGAAAACATTAAAAACATGAGTGCATTAGTTCCAATTCATTTTGTATACAGGATGTTTAAGACAAGATTTCCTTCTGCAGAGTCCATCCAGCCCCTTTCGCTTGACCCCTGGGAGCATTTAGTATTGGGGGTTAGAAGGTAACTCTGCTGTTCATGGCAAACATATATATGATTAGTTAAAAGAAATTAAAAAATGCACAACAAAATTAATACCACTTCTTTGCAGTTTCTAGCGAGCAGTCTGGTAAATCTGCAATTATAAACCCCTTTACTCTCAAGGATTTACAACTTGATCTTGATTTCCAAAAGGCCTAAGAAGTTTTAGTTCCCTAGTAAGTTAACACACATACACATGTTTTTTTTTGTTCTCATTTCAAATACTTCTTAAAATCTGCTTATGATGTTGAAAAATGGCTTTCAAGTAAGGATTCTATTTTGAACAAATGAATAA